>VZUI01089356.1:0-45140 GCA_013401135.1 Cettia cetti
CTGCTGAGACGCTCTCTGCCCGCTGAGGGAGTGCCTTGACCCCCCAAGGAGTCGTCTCTGAGGAGATACTTCTGGGGTGGCTCAGCCTCCTCGGGCCCCTGCGAGCTGAGGGGTCCCCACACCAGCGGGAATACTCTCTAAAGTTAGACTCTCCTTTAATAAGTAGTTAACAGCTTTTATAAAAGATGGGAACACAGAGGAAAGTAAGAAGACAGTGCTTTCCTAATCTCTCCAGGGAATATATAATAAATAAAAGCTCAACTGTGTACTTTTAAAAAGTCACTTCAGTTTGTTTTTTTTTTTCTTGCAGCGTACTTGGCACAACAGAAGAATCATGATGCTCCCAAGTGCTGTAAAATGGCTCAACAATGGCTAAATGGTCTATTACTACCCCAGTTCTAATCATAGGAGTACATTTAATTTTGCTGCCTCTCTTGCTCTGTATTATAAATTCAGGGATAATGGCTAACTAATTCATGAGCATTGCAAAGATTAACTGTTAATGTTTGTTAAATACTCCAAATAACTAGGTTATTCTTTCAGTTATAAAGGCTTAACAAGTTTGAAGAAAATCAAAGATATATAGATGAGGAAAGATTTTATTTTTATACAATTCACAGGAAAAAACAGAGGACAGTGGTCTACTGGAATCAGCTTGTCCAGGATCTCCCATCTAAGAATTTTACATATAGTTTTGCAATGCTGCTATAGCATTGTTTGAGCTCTCAAAACACTCCTCAGGATGAGCGCTTTACTACACCTCACTTAAAAGCAGGAAACAAGATAAACGTTTCTTGAAAGCACTCAATGGATCGAGTTGCTCTCCGTGTTTACAGCAGCAATTAATTTGCAATTCTATCGACTTGAATTAAAAAACAATGGCTCCTGAACTAAAACCTTTAAAAAGGGAACAGACAAAGCCCTTATCTTACAGACAAGGTAAAGTGAAGGCATTTTGCAAGAGGAATAGAGCATATACATAAAGACTTTTGTTTTCACTGAAAGAATGAGAAGTTCACTGTTAGCACCAGACTAGGGACACGGCTACCCATTCCGTTGCACTTACATGGTCTATCTCTTTGTCCTTTCTTTTCTTATTTCTTTCTTTTCCTTTATGTCCCTCTTTCCTCCCTTCATGAGTCCTGTTGCCCCTTCCTTCATGATTCCCATTTCTGACCCTTCTTGTCATGCCTGTACTGCACCCTGTTCCACTTCACACTCACTCCCAGGGCCTGTGGCCCAACTCCACCTCTTTGGGTTGCTGCCTCCTACAGGACAGGTGATAACCAGGCAAGGTAGGTCACTGGAAGATGCCAGGTACTTGCATTCCTCAGCAGCCCATCTCTGGACTTCAGATACAACAAACTGCAGCAGGCAGTGATGTGACTGTGACGCCTGCTGTGGCTGCAGTGAGGAGTGGGAGGTGGTCGCACACATCTGCTGAGTCTCTCCAAAGTGACATGTGCCACAGGCCCTCAAGTTCTGAGCAAAATGATACTGGTTTACATTAGCACACATTAGTGTAAACCTTGTCTTGTTTTCTTTTGAACACTTGACTGATTCTAAAAAAAAGTAGGTATCCTCAACTTACAGTGACACAATGAACAATGAGCCTGCTTATTTCCTAATATTAACACAATGGACAAGAATCAGCTCTGCTTTGGGAGTGAGAGGAAAGATGCAATGTGAGAGCTGACAGTCTTCTTGGGAGGGGGGAAGATGGCCTCCAAAGTTTCAAAGGCAGAGGATATTTCCTCCCTTCACCTCCTCAAATACTAAACAAAACAAACTCTAGGGCATTTTTAATAAAAAGCCACTGGTATGTTAGAAGTTAGTGTGCAAAAACTGCCAATCAGTGGAACAAACTGCTTCCACAAAGATATGTCTTTTGAAAGTGAACTGTCACAAAAGATGCATGTGAGAAATGCAACTTGTGGCAAATGCAACATCACCTCTCAAAAGGGTAACCTGTGACAAGCAGAAAAGTATGCTATTAATTATGCATTTTGGAAAATAAAACTACATATATTCCTGTGTGTCTTTACTGTAAGTATTCATGGAAAACCTATGAGAAAAAAAGTAACAATGATCCAGACAACCTGGACGACGTATGTCCATACTTTGCTGAATCAGGTCCCAGAAATCTAAGTCTTTTGTTTTCCCTACCAACAACAACAAAATAATTACAAATCATACAATCCAGTATCGAACTCTATGCTATTCCAAAACTACAGTCAATTAAGTAGAAACAAACTGTATCATCAGAAGGGCAAATGAGAGAGGCTAGGGATCACTATCAAAGGACTTCTGTTTTCTTTTGTTTAGTAAATAGCAACTGTATTATTTACTGCAGCTTTGCAAGCTAGTGAGCAGCTGGGTGTGACACATTTCCATGCTCTGTAACCTCTCCTTATGCTTCGTTAGATTCCTTATCAGGACCAGAAGAAAAGAAATCTCTCTGTTATGCTTTTCCTGTGGCAAAGGAAAAGACAAGATGATGACTTTCCAGCTCATTTCACTTGTACAACGTTCTCATCAATCACCATGGGGTAGGTCTTTGTTATTTTCACTGAAGGACTGTTCTTAGTTTTCTGTCACAATAAAGCGTGACTCCACTAATTAGCAAATCAAGGTTACCTCTACCACATTTGCAAAAGAACAAAATGCAAACATAAGGCTAAAACTACTTCTGAAATATTTTCCAAGGCCCCAGCTTGACAGAGACAAACCTAAGTCAAGCTAGGTCTAAATTCCTTTAATTGAAACAAAAGTTAAGGTCTGAAACACTTACAGTAGATGACGTAAGGAAGCAAAACTAACCATTTCATCAAGAACCAAAAGTTTTCTGCTTGTTTTGCGACTTTCTGCTCCAGAAACCAAGCAAAGAAACTGTGGTTTATTTTCATATTAAACTCTCTGTGAAGCGTGCATCTCTCTGCAGTTTTGGTTCACTATAGCCCACGCAGCTTGGCCTCTATTCTCCTTTTCCTACGTCTCAAGTGTGTGTTTTAGACATCAGCGGGAATTATGTGATCGAACAAAAAGCAAGAATAAGTGGTATCATCTATGCAAGGCAAAAGCATAATTCAAAATGCTTTGTAACATGGTCTCTCCCCTAACTTAATGTTTTTATATGTATTTTCCCTTTTGGTCTGTGTTGTTTCTCACTGAATGACAGCTATACACAACATACTGTTGTAATAACAAGCATATGGCTCAAAGATCATTGTTGACATTTTCAGAATTCAATTTAGACTTTTTATTTAAATGCTTGAAAGACATCTGCATACTCTTTCATTAAATGCATTTTACTTTTGTAATGTTCTACGTATTCCTTTGGAACCATTTCCATTAAAATGCCAACTCTGGGTTTGGATGGCAAGTATTTCCTTTTTAACACTAAGGGAGGAGTATGTTACTGTCAAAATTTCTCTCTAAAAAGTACTTGCTAAAATATTTACCCTGCTAGTCACAACAGGAATATCTGAAGTTAATTCCAAACAAAAGAATATTTTAGAATGAATCATAAATCAGATGTTTTAAAAAAAAAAGGTAACATGCTGCCATTCCAATGCCCCTTCCCTGTTGTAAAACTAAAAAAACAACTCTGCATTTCCATCCACAGAACACTGTAACATTTTGGAGTGTTCTGAAGTTTCCTAATTGTAGTTATGCAACAGAACTATCACAGCCTAAAACAAAGGACAAAAATTCAGCAGCTGAGTTTACTGGCTTGGAAATTAAGCACTCTTAAGAGATGATTAACATGTCTTCTTGATTATTTTTGGTATTTTATAGTTACAGTTCAATGCCTCCTATTGTATAGACAGAAGAAGTGGGACATTTTAGAATACTTATAATTTTTATGGCGTTGTTTATAAAGTCACATATTTGGCAACAGTGAAAACTGATGACCAGTAACTTTATTTACAATTAAGCCACTAATTTCAAAGGGCCCTTTAAGGTATAAGACACTGCTCAACATTAATAAAGATAGAATGCAATGGCATTGGCTGAATTGGTCGCAATGGTAAAATACAGCTTCTTCTTGGAAACAGGTATTCTCAAGGGTCATTATTTTCAAAGAAGGCAAACAGGATAATCTGTGGCCACAACAGCTATGGTATTAATGAAAAACAGATATAAACAAAACAGTTCACCAAACCTTGTGATCCTTGGAGCCCTTTACCATTACTGAGTCAATTTACCATGCTGACCAGCTATGACACATTTTTGTGAATCGTCAGAAGTCTTGTTCCAAATGCACAGACACTGCTTGCATATAAGTTTTGAGGGAAGACTACTTCTTTGCCCTGATAAAGCATTTAAACACAAGCAAAACACATGTTTTATGACTAATCTGAGACTAAGGAAACAACGGTTTCAATTCTTCTTTGTTCTAACCTTAGAATTCATCAGGTCAGTAGCACAGGATTCTCCTCTGTTAGTCCTCTAATTCAGTCTTTAAGTCTCATTTTTAAGAGTAGAGCAATCTGTTGACATAAAATTTTAAAAAAAGTTTAAGAGCTTTCCTGAAGCAGAGCCTCTGCTCCCTTTGGGGTTTTTTCCTTTGGGATTGAAGTTGAACCAGAAAATGCAAGTACATATTCCAGCATCAGTTTAAATGTTTTATGTGTACAGATGTAAGTGTTAGTACTGTATAGCTGTAACAGTAAAGGAGAAGTAAAAGGAACCTAAAATAGTAATGTTTGTACGTCTTCGGATAAGGTTTCCAGTCCAAAAATGAAGGACAGATTTGATGCAGGAGCTTGAACCTTTGTAGTTTTCTCCTTCTTAATGGGAAACTATTCAGGCTTTGCAGTAAAACAAATGAAAGGCTGTTTGCCTGCTGCTGCTAACAGCATTGCCCCACACTTCTAGAGGAACCCTGAGAATCCCCCAGTTATACCACAGGATTTGACCTTCTGTGAAGGATCTGTGCTCTGGAGTACAGACATTGTCAAATGCTACGAAACCACATCTGATTTATTAAAACTACAAACAAATTAACAATTTAAATTTCTAAATATTTTCCCTGGCTGTTGCACCAAGAACAAACAACAAACGGTATTTCTGCTATTTCACTTGCGTTTCCATTCTGAATTTTCTGTCTTCTGGCAGCTGCTCGCAAATTTACTAACAATGTGTGTCTTTTGTTTGGACTTCTTAAAAAGGATATTCTCAAAATGGGAGGAAGCTCATTTTGTTTCACTTTGAAACCTGAGAAACCTGTAACATGAAGCATACGCTGATTACAGAGCACTGATATATAAAGGATATATAAAGGAAGCAGTTGTGTAAATGTGTGAAGTGACTGTGGTGGGGAAACAGCAATGCAGTGGAGGAGCACCGCTTCACACAAATAATGTCGTTGTAGGATCTGACTATCATGACTCATGTTCAACAAGGTACTGTGTAAAGATCGGTCAAAAATAAGGACCTATTACAGTGGGAACCAAAGTCAAGGCTTTTCACACAGCCTCTTCCATTAAAAGCTCACAAATAAAATGGACAAGATAGACCCCAGGTGGAGAAATAGTGAGACAGTTCCATGATTTTTATGGGAGTAGAGGCAGGAGGACATGGGCAAAACAGAATATAAGAGTGATGGAGAGAAAAGTTCAGGAGGAAGGGAAAGAACAGAAGAGTACTTTACTGTGTAAATACGAAGTGAAAGTTAGGTGAAAAAATTAAGATGAAAGAGAAGAACGGAAAGAGAAAAGGGATTAAAGGGAAAGAGAAAAGGGATTAAAAAAAAGGAATTGCACAGGCAGAGAACATGGAGAGAATCACTGAAAGCCGTTTTGAGTGTCAAGAGATTTTGGCTTTGGTTGCTGTAGCAGCTGAGTGTAGCTGGCTGATGCCCCTGGCTGGTGCTTCTCTGCAGTTTCATGCTTGATGGCCTGAGGACAGGAAGCAGGGAGGAACCGTGTCTGCTCTGGTATCCACAGGGGCGGATGGGACGGGGGCTCTCCATGTGTCTCTCATCTGACACACTGAATAGGAGGGAGAGGCACAGCTTCAGCTGGGTCTCGTTTTATTCCTTCCCTACAACTGTAACAGCTCAGCTGTCTTGGGTGATGAGGTATTGGATGGACTCTGGGAATCAGCACGTAGCCTGTATATACACACACACGTATGCCTGAGTATGTGTAGTGTGCTTTCATGTGTATATATGTAAAGGCAGCATATACCAAACCACTCTCTAGGCACAGCAGGAGAACTGGTGCTACTCCTCATGTATCTGTGTACTCTTTAAGCATCTGCCTTGCCAGTTCTGGCCTTTTCTGGGCCACACCTATTTTGAGAAAATGAACTCTGAAAACAGTTGAGTGTTGATCATAGCTTCCCTTTCTCTCACTCAAATAGCAAATTTTTTTCCTGCAAATATGTTAGAGGACTTTTACAATATACATTTCTATATGTATGTGTGTTTATGTGCCTATGTTTTCATAAATAATAGAAAATTCTTTAGGCTGACTTTACGTTCTACATATGAAAACATGTAATACAAAAAAATTCCATCTCTGCCCATTTGTATGGAACTTTGTTTTCTGGCATAAGCTAAATACATCTGCTATGGAGGAAAAGAAACAAACAAAATATATCTTGATTAAATCAGTATGCCACTAAAGTAACACACTTCTAATTAATTTTTACTGTAGGATACAATAACCTGCTTATTCACTGGCATAAAACCGGTGCATACAGCTAGTCTAAAAGTATTAAATTTCTCTTGGGGTAGAATAGAGAAAACAACTTTATGGAAAAATAACTTACTTGATTACTGTATTATCTTTTATTAGCTATGAGTTGTCTGTGGCCAACTTTTGAATTGTTTTACACGATGGCTCTATAATTGACATGGGTAAATATTGCAAATATTCTAGTTTAGAGAATCTGAGCTGCAGTAACTTGGGTTGTCTGAGTTGGTAAATGTATTCTGCTCCAATGCTTCTTGTCCCAGATCAGCTGAATTTACTCCTTAGAATCCTGGGTTCAGTAAGAAAAAATATGTTGCCCAGTTTTCCCAAGTATCTACCTTGTCATAATTTGTGCTACTGTCTACCCTTTCCCATCTCTGTGTGGTGTTTTTGAGATGAACCCAAAACCCATCCACTTTGTGGGTATGCTGCATAGGGGACTGATTTCCTTCCAGAGAAGAAAATACTATTCAAAAAGTGATTCTTATCTGCCCCAGCAAAAATCAAGAATGGCTCTTTGAGCATCTTCTCTTTACCTCACATCTGCTGCAGTCCAACTTTCAAATTACTTGTCAAAAGTAGCATATGGCTTGCAAGCAGACTTAGAATATGGGCAATTCCAAACATTTCATTCTATTTTTCTGCCACTGCTTTACGTAAACTATCAGCTGCAACAGCTTTCTCTTAATTGCTTTAAACGTGGCATACCACGTTTCATGAAGAGAAAGACTCTGGAAACATGAGTGACACTTCTGCTGATCACTGAGGAACAATGTACTTGCAGAGCAAGTTGTGCCTGTGCACCATCACCATGAGACAAAGGAAACAATCTCAAAAATACTCCCCACTTGGAGGAACCTGCCACTGGCTGGATGCAGAACAATGTGGCACTGTCTCTGACATGCTGCCTGGCAGCTCAGCCCCACTTCTGTACCTGATCGACAATTACTCCTGCCACATGCTTGCTCCCTTTCTTTCAGTGTCATCAAAGCATTTCACAAATCAGTTCGTACCACACTGATATTCCAGTAGCAAAAAACCAATGTCATTAATAATCTGAGAGCATCTCAAGGCAATCCAGACCAGTAGGACCCATAAACTTTTTTATGCATCACATCCATGTCCAGCTCTGTTGAACTAACAGAAATGAAATGAGCTGATAGCAGCACTTCACTTCCAGTGTTTGTAATACTGCAATTTTGCAATGACTTAATCATAAATCCATTCTACCAAGGCTCAATCTCCTTCCCTGCCCACAATTCAAAATCTCTTCAGTTTCTTAATTTCCTCTGACTTTCTGAATAAAGAAGATTTCTGGCCCTCCATCTACTGGAAACAATAGCTTCCTTCTGACTTCAAAAAGGAAGTGTCCCTTAGGGCCCTACTGGACTGTAGTGCTGCCTTGAGAGTAGGGACTACAAAAGAAAAGTAGGTTGAGACGTCTATTTACAGAACCCTTGACAGACATCATTTCACGGTGACATTTCTAATTCAACGTCATTGTTTTGAAAGACTAAAATTATTATTTCAGGCAGGTTGCTTTCATGCATTATGCTCCAGTGTTGCTTGACTGCTTTCCAAACTGGAACAACTGAAAAAATGTGAAGCGCTCCAATGATTTTAAATCACTCTAGTCAGGACAGAGTGATTTAAAATTATTGGAGTGCCTCACATTTTTATGAGCTCTCAGTTCACAAGCAATGGATGTTTGAGCAGTCCTAGGCTACAGCACTGCAAAAAAACAACTATACATTATCACCAGATTGAAAAGATTTGCATCTGAATCTGGAAATGGCAGGAATTAGAAGATATTTAACGCCACAATTAAAATCAGTGGCTGTACACTAACAGTAAAAAAGTTCAAGCTAAAGAAGTAACTGCGCAGATACCAGACTATACTGTGTAACACTCTGTGAGCTGCAATCCCTTTATTCACAGAATCATGACTCCTCCTAACCCTTTGGTCAGTTTGTACACTGCTACCTGCTACCAGCCAGAGGAGATGTGGTTGTGCATCTACATGCAGCACAGTATGGGAAAGAAATTACACCACCTACAACAGTTCTACCACTCTGGAGAATATCCATTTTTTCATGTTTAGTTCCTTCAGAGCTTGTGCAGGACACCTACTCTCTTTCCTGCTACCCTTTCATGCTAAAATCCAACCCCTAATCACAGGACAACACAGAGAGAAAAAAAAAAAGATTTACCTCACAATGATGGATCAGACCTTTTGTTTTTCATTTGTTTTTACTGGCAACTCTTCATTAATGTATAATAGAGATTCAGAACAAAATTTGTTGCAAAATAATCCACAAAAATGAAAATCCTTAGCCACTGTAAATAGCCACCATCTCACTGAAGTGAATGGATTTACACTTGTTAGTATCAGTTGGGGATCTGATTCACTATTTGTACATTCAAATTCCTCACTAAGTTTTGCATCTTTCTTTATCATAAAAGTACTGTCAGGAAAACAATAATAACAGCTCTTCTGTTAGTTTCTTTCTCATTAATTCGAGCAGGTTCTTTTTTATAGTGACTTTTAACTTTGATGTTGTTAAACGCAGCCACACTCTGAAGACTCTCAGTACGGGTGAATCT
The DNA here is from genome assembly GCA_013401135.1 of Cettia cetti. NCBI lineage: Eukaryota > Metazoa > Chordata > Aves > Passeriformes > Sylviidae > Cettia > Cettia cetti. The sequence continues at coordinate 9,309 of VZUI01089356.1, forward strand.
GTTTTCCTGGAATATCCTGCTTTATTTTCAGAACTGCATGATTGTGTGACATCTGCTTCACATCTCATACGTGATCAACTCAGTAGGTACAACCATGGCGCACGGCTGAGTCACTTCACAACAGCGAACACTGGTCTGCTTTCTGAGAAACAGCATCTTCATATTAATTTTCTAAGTGTCTTGCAAAGATGTGACCAGTCTGCCTGGTTTAATAGCAGGTAATATAAGCTAAGGACATACACAGGGATGCAACAACAGCACGTACTCCATGACTAAGGTTAATATTTAAAAATTCAATTTATGGGCTACTATCTGATAAGCCCACAAAAGGAAATTAGGTTCGCTGCTGTACTTCCTAAATTTTAGGCATCTAAATACCAAAATCTGTATACCCGAATCAGATGGGTATATTGACTTTCTATGCAGAGAAGTAAATATCAAAAAAATATCCCCAGAAGCCATTCACTTGGGTGAGCAACCAGGACACAACAGAGAAAAGCATATACACTGAACCCTGCTCAATCTGTGATTTGGCTGCCCTGTTCAAGGCTGGAGGGAATACCATGAGGATTCAGGAATCAAAGACCTGGTAGAAGGACATTCCCAGCTTTTGCAACATTCCATGATAGATAACATATGCACTTGCTATACTAGAAAACTTTGATCTGTTCCCTCCTGTGCTGACTGTCAGATTAAAATACGCACAGCCCACTTAGCACATGTAGCCTAAATTCTAAATTTCTATAAGAAAACTATTGCAAGAAGCCACAAGTCTACCTATAATGACATTACCTTGCAAAGTTAACTTTATTCATTACCAAAATTAGAGCACCTCAGTAACAGTTTGTTGACCCCTCTCACTTTTACAGACTCTTTGGTCCAGTGACGCAAGATGACTGGAAGAAACTCCAAAGCACAATTCTGTGTACCCACTTAATGTACAGCTTTATATACAAAGCCATCACATATGTAGATTAACTGAAAGTATTATTAAATTTTACAAATATTTAATATTTAAATTTAATTTAGGCATTATTAAATACGTTGCAGTATCTTAAATCAATAAACATCATCTTGGTTGCATATGCATGATTGTCACATGAAAAATGTGGTTAGTGTTATAACAACCATATCCATATCAAAATTACTTAGAAGCAAAAAGCCATGCCAGTCTCACAAGCATCAGAACAAAATGTGACCATGCAGCTTAAACATGCTTCAGTCCCAAAGGCTATGACACCAAAATGCTTTAGTGGTCTGTTAACTATTTAAAAGAAAATCATCTTCCTGTGGAAGATGTGTCATTCCCACTTCCACTACCCTAATGTCAACTAACAAAAGTTCCTAATGAGCCAAGTCTCTCAGAGGTTCAGCTGTTAAGACCATTAACATTACCAAAGACCTGTGCATGACTAACAGCTGTGTCCAAAGGAAACTGGACTCATACCTTCCATTTCCACATAAACTGCCCTGAAGTTAAAGAGTATCCCAGGAAGAAAAGAAGGGAGGAGTCAATGGGTAGAGAGGAAAGAAGGAAGATGTCATTGCTGATTCTGATTCATGCCATATGGAGCACAGATTAATCAGGTCTGACAGAGGAAGCCAGAAAGTGTGAGAGTAACTATATGCCAGCAGTCACATGGGCTTATTAAGTAGATTAAAGGCTGTATATAGTTCTCTTTCAAAAGTGAACACTATGTCCACAAGTATCTGGAGTAGCGTTCACCATCCCTCTAGCTCAAAGTAGACTCAATTAAATAATAATGGAAGGGCTTCAGCAGAAAAGATTTAAAATTCCTCTGTCCAGAATAACCTAAAACTCAGAAGCTAGAGCCACAGAAATGGATGAGAGCATTCACACTCCTTGTGACAGAAAGGGGAAGTGAACATGTCTGCTCTACATCCTGGGGTGTATTCCCACTACCAGGAAATGTCTCATAGGAAAACTACCTCTTTTCTATCATGTTATGAACACCTGTCTGTATCTTCCTAGAACACCCTCTGGGGCGACTCCTACTGTGGGGCCTTAGGCACTAGAAAGGCAATGCTGAGCAGCATTAAGACAAAGGCTCTAGTTGTGTTTAAATGACCAATATGGTTCAGTCTGCTACAGTCTGATGATTGCCTGCAAAAATAAAGGAAGTTCTTAAAACGGTGCTACCAGTGTCACTTTTATTTCTTGACAGCTGGTAACCAAAAACCCCAGCATGCCCCAAACCAGCAAAAGCTGAGCCTCCCTTCCCTAAATGTTATGTAATGATGGTAGTCAATTCACACAGAAAAGATCTTTTGGAGCTGATACTTCTCTCGTAGTAATTTTATGTCATTCAAGGTCCACTAACAACTGTTGATTTTACACCACGGTGCCAAAGAGGTATATTAGATCCTTGAACTTCAAGCTATCCAGCCCTTGGCTCATTTGGCACTTCTGTGCTGCTGACTCACGCAGAACTTTGACAGATGGTCTTACAATACAGTTGTTTTGTACTGTGCTGGTGGTGAGGGGTAATACTCTACACAAATTGTCTGCAATTCTGGAAAATAAATGAAGTACAAATCCATATTAACCTCAAAAGCCAAACTATAAAAAGTCAGATTAGTCATTTAACGATATATGTGGGGTTAAATGCTGGGTTAAATGCTCAGCTGCCACAAAATTGTAGTATTTCCCTGAAGCCAGGAAAAATATGTTTTGCTTCAGTTTCTCTCAGGAATATCCATAAAGATTGTATAATTAAAAAGGTATTGAAATATACTAAAAATAAGCCTTTAGACCCTTCCTCATACGATCAGCCCTGACTACCTGCAAAAGTACCTCCATAAACATGAAGCAACACGGTGCAACTTAAGTTAACTGAATCTCTCTCTTTTCCTGTGCCAAACAGGATTCAAGAAAAAACATATCAGCTACTGTGAAAATGCTGAAATCAACAGCAATGACCAACTAAACAGCAATTTTATGTTTTTCCTCACCCATTTAAAAAGAGATTATGTACCACAAGCTGAATTCTACAGTCACTAATTTCACTGGTTGCAGTGGAACTTGCACTGCACATGAAAGACCAAAATTGCTCCTCTTTGTTTCTGTGTGGCTTTTCTATTTTATTGTGCCAAACTATCAGATACAGCAACTAGCAAACCATGTATATAGTGCTTTATGAATATAAGCACAATGATTTCCTTTATCAGTATATAATGTCAATGAAATGTATATTCAAACATATATTTGACAGACTCATAGTGCAATTTCAGAACAGAATTTTTGGAAATCACAAATACTTTAGTTCATGTCTTGCATTTCCTTTAAATGAAATATAGATCAAAAGATATCTCAAACTGAGATTTTAGAGTCTTGGTCTTTCAGTTCCCATTAATTTCAACATATTTAGTTAGATAATATGCCAGTCACCTTGCATCTTATATTCACAGTATTAGTTAAGTTGTAATACAGTTCACATAAGCAGCTTCAGAGTCCTAGGAGGAAAACAGAACCTTAACAGCAAAATAATAAAATAGTCCTATAATATAATAGGTACATTCCAATCTTCTTCTGACTGAGTCAAAGCTGTATCCATTTTTCAAAAATTCTATTTTATCCACTACGACTGGTTAAAAACATGTTTGATGGAACTGACTGGCATTGTACCTATTTGACTTTGACACCACTGAATATACCTTTATCTGCTTTAGTTCTAATTTTATACTGAAAGATCAAACACCTTCTAAGTTTGAAGCTGTTAAAAAAGTTATTAAAACAACTAAATTTTCAATAGTTTTCATGTTTTCTTCCCCCCCCCCCAGGGACTTTTGCCAGAGTAAGATGATACAACATACTTCCAGAAACAACTTATACAAGTGAAAGATGATGGACTTCTGAAAGCTTAAATTATTTCTCCTCACAAAAATGAAAAAAAATGAGAAGAAATGTTAAACACAGTCAAAACATAGCAACATCAATCCCTCTCCCTCTCTTCCCAGGTATAAACTTTTTGTTGAACACTTCAACCTTTCACAGCAAAGTGCCTCAATGTGGCACTTTGCTGTGAAATTCCCTGAAAAGCAGAGGACTTGGTAAATGCATTTAATTAACAATAATGCAAGCACATCCTATCCTAGGTAGGGTCCTCCCTTACAGATGCAGAATATGAGATAACAAGCTTCATTACTGTCCTCACAGTCACTTGAACATCTCTTGCTCTCCAAATGTACACAAACTCTCCCAGCAAGAAGGACATAAAACAAAAGTAGTCTCTTGGGGAAATAAAAGGCAAAGGAAAAGGGATAAGGAGCACAGGATTTATTTTATCCATTCTAACAATACCCAGCACTTCACCTTTAAGGGAAGGTTCAAGTAGGGGTCTTTGCCTAAACAGTAACAGAACCATCTGCCTGCAGGTGGAAGCAAAGGTCATTCTTAATGACTTCACAGAATCATGGACTCATAGAATGGCATTACTGGTACTGGAAAACACCTTAAAAATCCCTCTGCCATGCACAGGGACAGCTTTCACTAGACCAGGTAGCTCAGAGCTCCATACAACCTGACATTGAACCACTCCTCATGGCTCCTCTACCCATTCCAGGGATAGAGGAGCCATGACTTCTCTGGACAATCTGTTCAGTGCCTCACCACCCTCACAATACAGAATTCTTCCCTAAAATCTAATCTAAACATACTCTTTCAGTTTTAAACCACGCCCACTTTTCCTGTCACTGCATGCTCCTGTAAATAGTTTCTCTCCACCTCTCTTGTGAGCTCCCTTCAGGTGCTGGAAGGCTGCAATTAGGTCACCTCTAGGTCTTCTCTTTTCCAGGCTGAACAATCCCAATCCTCAGAGCCTCTCCTGGTAAGATAAGTGCTCCACTCCTCTAATCAACTTGGTGACCCTGCTCTGGACTTGCTCCAACAAGTCCCTGTCCCTCCTGTGCCAGAATGCTACATTTGGTACAACAGTAGAGATTCAGTAAATTTAGAACTCTGAAAGAGGAATAAAACCACAAGTGCAGCATTTTCACAAAAAGATTGTATGTTACTTTGTGCTGCTGTTCACGTCCCAAGCTGGGCACTACTCAATTTTGTTGCAACAAAATCCTATGGGATCACAACATAGTTCGTCTCTCTGATTTATCTCGGAAATAGTACCTCCTAAAATCTTTCTCCTTAAATACCTTTATAGTTTCAGTAGGCACTCCAGGCTCTGGAACTTTATCCAAGTAAGTAGTCAAGTCTTGATCCACATGTTCAAACACTAATGTTAACTTGGTCTCTCTGTCTGTTCGTGACACGGTGCAGACATCAAACAATCTGAGAAGAGGAAAAGAACAGAACAGATAAGTATACAGGAACCAGTACAGACCAGTACCTTGCATCTCAAGCATGTCTATTTAAATTTCTTACAGTATACAGAATGGAAAAGAGCCTTCCAAAGGCAGACCAATCATTGATCTCTAAATTCATCAGGTAACAGTTGATATAACAAAATTACCATCTCAGACTTTCACTTGTGAATTCTGAAATAGGATTAATTATTAACAACTCATCAGCTGTTGAATGTAAAATAATTACATGAAAAGAATTTTTTTTTTTTTTTGCAACTCGAGTTAATACAGAAATGTACGTGGTATTTATCCACATTCTAGTCTCCAGTACTTTATAATAGTCATTACAAAATTTAAAAAAAAAAATCAAGAAATATTTTTGAAAAAAAGCAGTGTTTGCATGCACCTTACAGAGTGTTCGCAACCACCTTCAGTTTCTTTCCACATAATTCCCACGTATACCATTACACAGTTTTATAATTAGATCTCCTTCTGCAGAAACAGAAGTTATTTGCTGATTCCTCTTGCAAATTCCTGGACACAAGGAATACCTTCAGAATCAGCACAATGTTGGGAAAAAAAGCTTTGTGCACTCTTTTACTGGAACTTCTTTATCATTTCACATTGTTGCATAACAGCAAACTAATTTACAAAGCTCTTCATAACACCACATTCCTATCAGATTACTCTGTTTTCTATTGTTTTTCTCTTTTTAAGTAGGATTTCTCTCATCCTCTCCACTTCACCTACTATGCCAGCTTTAACCACTGTTTTACCTTTTTGAAAAACATCTGCCGATCCTTCTGTGCTTCACACCTATGTTCGTACCAGTGATTTTCACTATCCTCCCTCAAGCCCCACTTCTACAAAATCCTAATAGGAAAGCATCTAAACAGCCAGAAGGACTTTTATTCCCTGCTCACACACTTTACTCATATGCTTATTCATTTAATTTTATATTCCAAGATCAGATCGCATTTCTCCCTGAGGCAAGGCAGAAAAATGAATCACTACTTTTACTAGGTGACAGTAGATTGAAAAAATGAATGGAGTTACTGAGAAAAAGGTCTAGACAGTTAAACTGAAGAATCTCTCATTGATAATAGACCAAAATAGTGTTGATACTTTGACTTATTTTTTCCAACATCATATCAGTGATGCTGTTGTATTAGTTTTATCTTTCATCCACTTCCTCAGAATTACTTTATTAGAATTAAGAAGTGCAGGATTTCTAGTAATGTTATCAAGTAATATTTTTGCTGTTTGTTCAAGGAGTAAAGGCTTTATACGCAGGATCTGAAGACAACTGATCACACACAAAGCCTTGGGGTCCCTGCTTTTCCCAGAGGACATCTGACAAACAGACATGAGATCTTGCACTCAGATTTTACTTCTTACCTTGAATCTCAATGTATTTCACAAGAGAACAAAACACTAGAATTGGCATAACCACCTGGAAAGAATGTAATTTGGGTTGAAGAGAGCAGCATTTTTCACTTGACATTTACCATGGTAAGGCTGTTCTCTCATTTGACAGCATTTCCTAAATAATCTTTGGTCTGACACTGAAAAATTGTTTATTAACCACCATATTTTGAAACTGTATACATGCACATTAATTTTAGGTTAAGGAAGCTTTGCAGTGAGTAATAAACTAGGAACCAGAGTTCCAGAATATGGAAAATCTGTCGCCCTACCTCTACTTAAAGACTAATCTGTACTTAATCTGTAATCATCATCTGAACAAACAAACAATTATTACGTAACACAGTGACTGTTATACAAAATGCGTTGACACATTCCTTGAAACAACAAACATCGTTCTCTAAGATTCCTCAATGGGGTGTATATGTCCTGTACATGGTAAATAAGCTTTGTAAAAAGTCACAAACCTTCCTGAAAAGTGAAATTTGCTGGTATTTGGCTGGAGGTTAATAATCTGCTATATATTTATATATATATCAACGTGGAATGTAGCCGGACTGCCTATAAGCCCAACATATGCAAATAGAGAGGAGCCAGACAGGTCTCAACATCTGAACATAAACACTGGAAAATATTTCCAATTGTATGATTCCTTTGTGTTGACCTACATGCACTTAAAATGTTCTAGAACACCCCTTTTGCTAGGTATTTAATACACTGGCAAAAATGTATTTTCAACTATAGCAGAGATATTATTCAAGAAAAAAAGGAAAAAAGATTTTACTGTATTAAACTTAGAAGCAACATGTAATTTCCATCTCACTGTGGAGGAAAATGTTGCCTTTCTGTTAATTCTTCTGCATGTGGGTTATTTTGATTCTGGCATTTTCTGGCACAGAAAAATACGGAACTGAGGGAAGCACAATTCTGGTTACCTTTTACTGCGTAATAATATTATCACCAAGTAATAATATTATCTTTCCTTTTTAAATACTCTTTTAATGTTTTACTGTTAATCATAAAAAGCCCCAGATTCTGCAGTGGGCTGGGTAGAAGCACATTGTGTTTACTCACAGAAAATACAGCTGCTACCTTAGAAAGATAATAATTTAAATCACAGGTTATACGAATCCACGATATTACAAAAAAAAAAACACCTGGCATTGCTCCTGCTAATCATTCTTGAAATACATTGAGAAAGACACAGCCTCTTTTTTTAGCAGTTTCCACAAGGATTTTTATAAATTACACTCTTTAACACTCTTTTTATAAATTACACTCTTTAACATTCACTGTAAGAGTATCACCCATAAAACTGTCTTTGTTAAGTAGGAACATCTCGGCTGCCTACATTGCACATCTCTGAAGTAACTGCCTCATGGTTTTGTGACGAGTTAACATTGCACGTGACTGCCTCTCTGGAATAGGCAACAGCAAAATGCCTCTTATTTAAAGAGTTACTATGTGGACATTGTCCTAAGTGAAGTAAACCTACCACAATTAATACAGGATTTCCATACTGAATACTTTGTAAACACAAGCCCTGCCCTTCTATTGTACTTACAAAAGAAATGTTTGAATTTGATTAAAGTAAGATCTGCTATAGGAAATCCTGCAAGTATTTAACAAGATGTTTTGCTGGGAGTCATACACCGCCCAGCATGTCAATCTGAACTGGAACACTGTTGAAGAACACTAACGGAGGACATGGGGTTTAATGCATGCATTTCTTCAAGTTAATTGTAAAAGCAGAAGCTTATCAGCTACAAATCTCTGTCTCTGTTTTATGTGTCCAGTACATAGTGGATCTTCCTATAATCCAGCAGAATATGCACCTTCCTACAAAAATACTTTGGCATTTTTTGCACACAGAAAACCAGATGATGGACCTTGAAGTTTCCATACCTTCTTACAACACAAAATCTGACAAACACAACCTTCATTTTACAACATGAATACCTAAAGCTTTTCAAGGAAAGACAACTATTACTTTGAAAACTACTGATGGTAGATTGTAATTGATCCCAGAAAGTCCCTAAATGTTACAAGATTTGCTTTTGAGATGCTCTGAGAATTGCTATGAAGTTTCCTGCTTTCAAGTAGCATAAATATTTTCATGAGCAAACTGAGATAACAGCGATGGAGATCAGGTCCTTCAGCCCAAGCAACATGCAAGAAATACTGAAAGACAGATCTGACTGTAAGACCTGAAAAAACTGTAGGATATAATTTCTCTCGGCTATTGTCAAACAGATGAGTAGGTACATATGGAAAATAAACTGGATCATAGTCAAAAGGAAGACCAAGAATTAGATACTTACTGCCAATGCACCCAAGGGCATACTGTTGTTTTTACTGCAGTAGGACTAATCCAACATGAACACATATGTATCCCTGTACAGTTAGTCACAGCACTGAACGAAACTAGCCCTCCCCTCCTATAGATTTCTAATAACATTTATTTACCTTAATTTTCTTTGGAACAGTGTCTTCCTCGAAAGAATTACTTCCTAGCTGATGCATAACATTGGAAGAGAACAGGAGACTTTGATTTATGTGTAGGAGAAATGCTTTAGAAGACTGTGGTTAGGTAAATAGTGGCATAATAATATGGTACAGTTTTAAGATTTCACAAGTCTGAGCAAAAACACAGATGAAAAGAGTTTGGTGGCCTCAATCTAACTCTGAAAGGTATTTATCTGCATGACAGAAAACCAACACAGAACTTGTATATTGACAGTGTTTATGTAAACACCACAAGATTAGGATACCAGGACTATCATAGCCATGACTAAGGTTTATTGACAAATAAGGGGAGGAGGACTTTAACAACTCTGTTTTTACTATCTTTGGCTCAAGTTAATCCTGGAAGTTCATGAACACAAAATTTCTGCCTCTCATACCTAGAAGTATTGAAGAAAAACAGCTGGTCATCCTTTTACTCTGAATTTCAGCAGCAGCCTTAGACTCTTGTGTTCTCTGGAAGTCACTCAGCAGCAAGCCCTTTGTTCACCCCAACTTTATAAACTAGATACTCCTTGAAAAAAGAAGTTTTACACCTTTTAATATGAGCTACCTTTTGCTTTCGTGATTTTGTTGCATAAAAAGACTGACAGAAACCAGTCCCTACTTGGAATCATAAATATCCAATGTATTGGAACAAAGGCATCATCTTTCAAATGAAGAAGACAATAGCTGGGCAACTGGAGTGGAACACGTGCATTAGGAGAACCAAGTCCCACATAGCAAAACAGGAAATAGAGCTTCCCACTCTGAAACATATGACAGAGCTCTTTCCCTCTGTTCAGGACATACTGCTTTATCTCATTTTAATCAGCAATCACCCACTCCTCCCATGTCTCTGAAAGCTGGCATTTCAGATGTAGAGTTTTCTTGCTCAAAGGTAAAACACTTTCAGATGGGAAAAAAAGTGCACATGCAGATGAATAGGCCAATTAATTCAAAGTATTTGAATTGCATTTTTCCTTGGATAACATTTGTAGAACCACATAGTAATGCAAGAACTAAGTTCAACCTTTGGAGGCACGTGGGGTCTTCAAAAGCTTCACAATGTACTTGTAACTCCAGCTGCAGCTGGCCCAGTGTTATCAGTGTTTAAGGTATGCCTCCACAGCAGACTGCAACGTAACATAGACTTTGACTGCGCCCAACAGAACCACCTCAGTAGAGGAAAAATGCAGCATGAGGGCACAGAACTGCCTGCAGCACAGCCAGCGAGCCCAGGTCAGCTCAATCCAGCAACAGCCAGATGGCCAGAGCTCAACTCGATTCAATAAAATAGCCTTGGGTATGTCTACAGTGTTCATGGCAACTTTATGTCTTAAATCTTTATTCTCTACTTTCTGCTGGGTTCTTGGAGTTTGTGTACATTTCTCCTGCTTTGCTACCCTTCCAGGAAAGATAGCAGGATCCTTTTGTCTCCAGGAGAAATCTCTTTCAGGCAAACAGCAGTAAAGGCAGAACTTACCATCAGATAAAATAAATTAGTTTACGTAGGACAGGTAGATGTTCTGTAGATAGATGTTTTCAACTCTGAAGTCACTCACTCATTATCTGCTGTGCACAGAGCAGAAAGAGCTACCATGGACAAGCAACTGCACAATGAAAGAAAGGCTGCAGAAAGTCCTGTTCTGGAGACCTACTCCAGCAAAGCCCAGCCAATATAGCTGCTTACAGCCCACTCACCAGTGAGGTTTAAGGGAAGGAAGGGGGACATTAGGATGACAAGGCAATCGTTCATCTGCAAGCTGAGCTTTGTGCTGTAATTTTTTCCAGTCTCTCCCCCTTTCTGACTTGGAAAAATTATTTAAAATGCTTAGCTGCATAAAAGACGTTTTTGTTCTTTTAAGTGTGCGTGAGGAAGAGAGACAGAGAAAGTGACAGGGAGAAATAGATGCTCTTGAAAGCGAAGTAAATAGCACTGGCTAAAGTCCGATAGAGTGGGCTGACTGGGCAAGCGTTCAACGCTCAGTCCCGACTGCAGCCCTGACCTGCAACACCCCTGCTCTCCTGCACTGGGCCCCACTCAAGCAGTGAGGAGCTCTGGTGCCAGACTGAATGGTTTTGTGATGCAGACAAATGTCTGCTCCAATGAAACCACCAAAACTAGTTTTCATTTTCAACAGAAACCAAGATTTGTGCTCAAAAGATGAAAAGGCCAAGTACGTTTTCTCAGTGTGCCACCCAAGCCACTAAAAGATTCAGTTGTTAAAGGGTTTTACTTCAAGGAAAAATAAGCTTGACAAGATGTTCTCTGCACCTTTCTTTGTTTATAGCAGCATGCTGTCTATTTTTGCCCTCACACCGTCATTTCTATTTCACTTTTTCCACAGAGAGAGATTATCTTTCGCAGACAAGGACCAGAAAAGGATCTCGTAAGACTCCGTAATTCAAACTACATCCTGCCATGCAGAACTTCTCTTATGGAATTATCCTAGAGTTCACCAGTGTTTAAAATGCTTAATTCCTCACCAGGTCCATGAACAATCTCACTGCAATTGATTTTATCCAAACTGGCCATGCACTGAGCCCTTGACATTACAGAAGGAAAATAGCAGCTGGGTGGTGCCTAAACACATGCCTGTGTGCTGCCGTACCAAACGGCACGTTTAGTCCCTGCTGTCCCAGGGCAGGCCAGGGACACGCCAAGTCACCCCCAAATCAGAAAAATAACATGGACTGTTATGAAGACAGTCGTTGACAGATTGTTTAGGATCAGCAAGAGCTGTCTGACCTATTCATAGTGCTCTCATGTGATCCTTCAACAAGCAAATGTACACTGCCTTTCAAAGTCACGTACACTGCTGCTATACAGTGTTATGAGCTTCCAGTAAGCTTCTGTAAGCTTCCAGCTCAGAGTACAAATTAAAGATGCTTCCATTCACTGGCAGTGTGTTTGCATCTGATGTTAAGTTTTATAGATTTTCTTTATAATACCTTCCTCAGGGAACAGCTGTATTCCTTTCTAGATTCCCTAATGAAAGTAAAACTTATGACTGAATATTGATTTCATTTAATTCAAATGAAAGGAGCACAGATGTTATTCTGAACTTCCAGCTGTACATGGTGCAAGATGAGATACAACAAAATCCAGTCTTTACTGTAGCTCACAAACTAAACTGCTTGTTACAGACTCCACATTTCACTTTACACTTGGAATTCATGCTTGTGCCAGACCTACAGGATCTAAACCTAAGAACATCTCTCTTCTAGGTTTAAGTAAAAACAACGCATCTTCAAAATTTATACTTTACAGCAGTACAAATTATCATTCTTCAGTGGCCTAATAATCTAATCTACCTACACGAGATTTAATTGTGATGCCAACATATCAAAATTAACAAAGGAAATAATAACCCTTCACTCCACACAAAGAATATTAATTGAAAAAAATCAAATGTACAGTTTGATACTCTGTACTATCTCATATGAACATCACAAAAATGCTTGCAATATCACAGCAGTTCCTGAGGTCTTTAATTCAGCTTTTTTAAAGTATATAATTCCAATGCAAATTTGAGTACAAACTCCTGCTTCTTATAGATTCATGGGAGAACCTAAGAATAACAAGGCAGCTACTGTAGAAAGTGGCAGAAGAGGTCCTCTATTTTGATGCTTATCATCAATCCAGGGGCTGCTGTTCCTCAAAGACCTCCAGGTTACTTCTTTCCCCTGAAAAAATGAAGACTTACATGACCCATTCAGACTAACCACTACAGCCATAATTATTCTGGATGATGGTGGATGCATTGAAAATTCATGTGCTGTTTGAGCTCTAATTAACCACCCAGGACAGGCTAAGCCACACGAATACAAGCAACCTGAAAAGAAGCAGCCTGACTGAGGGTAGTTCTGAAGGGCCTAGCTGTGAAGACACTGAAAAAGCAAGGTAGGGGCCTTGCTAAAGGCTGCAAATTTACCTGAGCGCTGATGATGTTGCCACCACTTCCCAGGACGGACAGCAGCACTTGAAAGGAGTCCAAAGCTGTGATGGTGATGGTGAAGAGCAGGGGAGACAGAGCAACAGATGCAAAACATTTTGCTGTGGTTCAGTTACAGCATCAAGTATTGTTGTAATGATTTGTGAGACACTGACACATTAAAGACTTCTAAGAAAATACTTTTCTATGTTTCATAGGTAGAGTTGGGACAAAATAGTATGTCTTTCTCAAAGAAGTCTCAAGAGATGACTTTTAGAAGGGGAAAACTTCCACAGTTTAACATTACCATGAATTCCATTGCTAAAGCAAAAGAGTACAAAACAGAAGAAAAAAAAAAAGCCTTAAGAAAAACAAAAGGCTAAATTGGCTGAAGTTGACAATACTAGAGATGCACAAAGTAAATAAGCAGCATATATGCTAGTATAAAGAGCTGTTAATAAGAAAATAAAATTAATTCTTTTAAACTATTTGAATTGTGTTGTTCTAATGTATTCAGGGAATACTACTACTAAGAGAATCTAAAGACCTTTTAATGGAACACATCATATAGCCATGTATTAAACAGAAAGCAATTAGCAGACAAAGGAGTAAGTCACAGTATAACAGCACATGGTGCACTCTCATGCCCATTTGTTTATATTTGGGCTTATTATTATGTATCATTTTTCAAATATAAAGCTCTTGTCTCTCTAAATGACATTATAAAAAGGAAATCCTTTGCAAGAGAATGAAATCAACATCATGAAATCAACATCACTGGGAAATAGGTTGCTAAGTTCTACCAGTCTGTTTATTGCTATGACAGCATGGTCAGTTGACATGACAACACAAGCTTTGAGTAGTACTGTATTCAGACCTGTCAGCAGAAGAATGCATTTTTGAAGTCAGAGTACCAGCGTGCAGAGTTAACCTGTCACAGATCTTGACCTTGCATGGTCCACCAGCCCTGAACTACCAAAGAAATTATGTTGCACTTGCAGCATGCAAAACACCTAGATGACTCTTATACACATCACCTAAAGCTTCATCTGCCTTATCTGCCTGGCATCTTTCCTCTCTTATAGTCAGCCAGTCATTACCTGGATAGAGCAATGCAAACCCCTTTCTGCCATTTCAACCGCTATCTGGTTTTTTAGACATGCAGTGAGAACTCTACAACTTGAGGCCCAAAATGCATGGTCCCCTTTAGCACTTAAGCATCTGTATCTGTACCATAATCTCTCCTTCCTAACTTTTTAGTTACCCTTAAGCACTCAATTCCTGAATATGGGCATTTATCTCTGAAAACTATGGTGATGATGTATTCTAAGGCACTCATCACAGTATTTGTTTGTCCTTAAATTCTGAAATGAACAAACTGTGAAGTGTTGTTTTCCCAGTCTTAACCTCGGGGACTAGAAAACAGCAATAGATGTGAATAGTTCTCGTTATCTTAAAAATGGAAACAGCAATTTAACACCAGATATTTAAACTGCATGAAAACAACTTCTAAAAAAAGTCTGTATCTGTTGAAAGAATCTGTTTATAGATTCACTAGAACTGCTGAAAATTTCCTGAAAATGGATCAGACATATTTGCCCACTTTCAACACAAGCAGTAAGGTGGTGAATGCAGTTGCCACATTCAGGATTAAATCAAGTGAAAATCCAAAAGGTGTCTTACACTTCATGTGTTGCTTTCCACAAGTTTGTCCCACATGAGGTTATACCCCATAAAAACAGAAATGCAGTTCACAGCGCTTTTTATATACACACGGCAAGGAGAATGACTTAGATCAGGCTTTGATGCCAAATGTATTCTCAGTAATATTCCTGTGTGCCATGATGCCAGCAGCATCCATGAACTTCAGACAAAAGGGAATTCCTTATTCACTTCAGCAAAACCTGGAAGGGAGTACAGTGAAATCAAGCAACCTTCCAGTGCCACTGTACTGTGTCCTGTCACTACCACTCCACATGCTACGAATGACATCCCATCTACCCAAATGTAAACAGCACTCAGCTGATTTCCAAAAATCGAAAGACAAAGGCAATTGCTTACATGGGTAAGAAAAACAAACAGGACCTGGTTTTGTGAGGAAGCCAGATCTACTCACATAAGCATTGCCCTCTTCTTTTTAAGCTGCATTGTGAAAGAAAAACTGAGTGGCAGAGTAACAGATCATTTTAAGAAAAAAAGGAAAGTGTGAGTGGTTATTTATTCTAAAACCAAAGTATCAAAACTATGGGACTACAAAACACTTAAATTCAGCAGAAGGCAGATTTAAGGCCTGCAAGAAAACTATTTTCATTGACATAGCAGTCTTTGGCTACCCATCACCAGACAGGTCAAAGGTCATCCATCTATACCACAGTCCTGCAGAGCTTGTGAAGCAACGTTCTCCTCTCAGTTTCCATGGAAGAGATACAACTCCTGTAAAGGAGCCACTCAGTGATTGGTGGTTAGTTTGAATGGGTCATGAAGGTCTTCATTTATTCAGGGCAAAGAAGTAACTTGACTGAATCACTCTGGGGAGGGTACTGTCTTTCCCTGCTTGCTATGGAAGATGCCTAAATGACTAACTTAGACAAGATGCTTCAATTTAACTGAATTTAGAAGAGATGACTCTTTCCCAGAAAGACTGTAACTGATTAATTTTACTTGGGGAGATTACAGATTCTGTTCAGTTCATTTCTGAAGTTATTTAAAAATATTTCTTCCATGTAGAAGTTAAAATGAGAGAGAACTCAAAAGAAAAATAAAAGATACTAAAAACACCTCTGCCCTATTCACTCAACTCTCAGAGACCAGGATCAATCCTGAACAGCTCAGCATACAACAGCCTTTACTAAGGCCTCATGAAATCAGTACATGTATTTAAACAGCTTTGGCACAGGCCCAGAATTTCCTTTAATTTGAAAGGCAGTTTCACCTGTGACAAACTTGCAGGATTGAGTCTAAGAAGAACAGAAACAAATGGGACTAATAAATCTTCAATAGAAATTTACAAGATTCTTCTGGCTTAATAAATTTAGCTGGGGGCAATTGCTCTTAAACACTCGATACATAAAAAGGGATCCTTTTTTCTATTAGCATGCAAATTCCTTGCATGTTTCATCAGAACTACATCTTGCAAGTGTTTTAAGAGGTCGACATCATAGTGGTCTTTTTCCAATTCATGGCCATTCACATGTGGCCATGCAAGCTCCTTGCCTGTCTTATCTTTTCTTCTACCAAGCTTTTTTTTTAAATTAATTAATAGCACATGTAAAGTAAACCAAAAATACCTATTTTTGTAAGATTCTCAGGTGCTCTCATCCTCCAGTTCTTAATGTAGATGTCTGATACACACTTCCTCCCTTTCTAGCCAGCTTACATGGCACAGAGAGCCAACCATTTAAAGATTAATGTACATGGAGTGAAATATTCTACAGGCTATACAGCTCTTTAAGTATTTCCTTTAAACTCTTGCACACATATGTAAAAGAAAACAACATAAAGATTATTTGAAGAGTTTGGCAATGAAAATGAGGTGTTAGTAGCATTTTGAGCTGGCAATAAATCTTATTCAACTGTTTTATTACTGTGGGGCAAAGGCAACTATTTCTTTTAGGGCGTCTTTCAGCAGCATGAGATGAAGGTTTACATTTTAATGTATGGGCAGCTTTGAAATAAATTCAGCATTTTGTAAATTACGGTCTATGTCAGATGTAAACACATGACAAAACTGCGTTTTGATTATTTTGCATACATCATCTTTCGCATTTCTGAGAGAAATGTGCAAACTGTATTAAATCTTGCAAAACAAGGTCTGGTTCCTGGAGCAGTAAAACACTTACATGTGGGCAAATGAAAACAATGTCCACGTACCCAGGTGGTGCCAGCAAAGCAGGGTGTGCTCTGTGCTGCCCAGGCAGACAGCGTGGGTCCAGGCCAAGCTGAGGGAGGCTGAGCAGAGCGGAGCCCATGGCTGAGGCTCCAGGGGCTAGCACGGCCTCGTGGCCACCAGGCAGCTCATGGCATCAGCCGAGTCAGGAGGCAACTGCCTGGGAGTCAGGCAGGGCTGGCTCCCATCTGCTTGCAAATGCTGCCCGGATTTACAAAGCAGTGGACATGGATTACTTAAGGTCATAGAGAAGTCAGTGAGAGCCTTAATTTGCTAGGAATTATCACTTCAAGTCTGCCCCGCTCTTAACACTATTCCCTACACCAGGAACTACCTTTCTCACTTCAGAGTATAAATACAGGGTGAGACAGAAATTGTTCTAACCCTTTCTAAGCCATTTATGAATTGTTTTATTAATGTAATTATTTTCATTTCAAGAATGAGTCAAGAGACCGTGAGGGCTAAAGGAGTTGCTCCTCATAATTTTCCATATTCCATCCCTAAATTTCACTACCACACTATTTACCTCTGTTGGTAGAAACAGCACAAAAATACCACAGCTGATGGTCTTGAGCCTTTGTAGAGTCAGCTAAATAGACAGTGGTACACACTATATAAGCCCCACAGAACCACCACAGTCTACAAAAGCCTTTTCTGTGGTCAGCCTGCCTATTTCAGTGACATACTACTTGTTTCCTAATCTTCACCTTTTTCCCATCTAACAGAAACACTTACTCCTCTTAGTTCTACTTTAGTGCTTCTGCATATCTTCAACTTAAAAAAGAAGTCAAGGAAAAGACAAATTGTCACAAATACGAAAAGTATGTAATCATATTGGACATCATTAGAAAAGTACTGTTTTCTTCAGGTTTACTGCACCACAGGTATTTAATTATGGTGTCACTGAACTACCAATTTTATCAATTACTATATCATGTAACTTCTGAACTTTAATGTGAGTGAACAGTTACCAGTGATACTGGCCTCCAAAGACAATTTTTTTTCACTGAGATGTCCAACACACAATGGAATAGAAGGAGACGGGAAATAAAGTGAGATTCTAAACTCAAGGATTAATTCAACTGAATAGTACAGGGAACACCTTAGGGGAATGCACAATCTTAAAGACATGCCACCATTAATTGCAGGAGAAAAAAAAGTCATAAAACTGTCAATATAAGTGATTTAGGAACAAATGTCCCAAATTACAAAAATATCTATGTATTTAGGGTAATCAGTACATTTGGGAATTATTCGCTGTCCAAAGTCTCAAAGATTTTCAATGACTTCATAATGATTTTCAATTAGTATCCTAAAGCCTAAATCACAATATAGGATAGGAATAAAAACCTGAGACTAACTGCCTGCATTAATAAGCACTCACACAACAGACATTTACATTGAGAATGCGCAGATACTGCAGGGCACAGGATGCTTCCCACTCATCCACTGCAAATGCAGAGTTGGAACTTTTCCTTATAGTGCACTTTAGTTTGAGAGCCTTACCATAACCCCAGGTCCCTGAAGCAGTAGAATATTCGTGAAATAAAACTCCTAAGTTATTCCAGGAAGCTGACCTCTACCATTTTACACAGGATATTAAATAGACCCCAGCTGTCTCCACTTAGAAGTGACTTAGTTCACATGTTTTATAAAGATCCATTCAGCTGCCTTCTGAGTTATCACAGAACTGAAGTGACTTTCTGTGAAGAAAGAGAAACTATCCAGTGATTTCCCTCACCTGCTTTTCATGCAGGCATATCTTGGTTTTCAAACATCACAAACAGCATATAAATGTTCTAACATAAAAATCTCTGTCTCCATCATGAAAATCTCTGACTGACAAATAGCTGTCTCAAATCCACTGGAAGAAACATACACAGTAGAGCTTTATTTTTTGCTAAATGCAGGTAGACACAGTAGTCTCCGTTTCCATGGATGCCTCTGTATGCAAGCACTTACTGGTGTATGTCTACAGATCTAAACGCAGTACAGTTCACACAATTTCACCACAGAAGGCAGAGAAGTGACGTGGATTTAGATCTTTCAAAGCAAAAGAACACTTTTTCAGGCTTGTGAAAAAAAGAGTCATCAATATATTAGAAAAGCCATGATAATCCATGACCATTCCAAAAATTTTAGTTTCATTTCAAGAACTCGACAAACTTTTCAAAAAAAGCCTCCATTTAAAAGTTTACAAATGTTATTGAAACATTTTTGTGTAAAGGATGTCCTCTGGGATGACTGAGTTCTCAAACTGAGTGACTAATGCTGATAAGGGACGGCAGTCTCATGCTTGAAAGAAGAAAGATTAAAGTGACCTTGAATTTTGCAAGATCTGAAAACTTTAAAAAAGTCAGTATTAAAGGAGATCATACAATCTAAATATTCCGTAAAGCCCTTAAAAGTATATACCTGTACTAAAAAGAAAAGGAGAAAAACCCATCTATTCAAAAAAAACTAGTTGTGCTGCTTTTAAACATCGACATTCCCTGTTCAGTTGTCTGCTGCCCAGGTGAGGTTAAGCCAATAGATGCCAGAAGATGCTTGGGCTCTTTGCCACTGACATCAAGATTTATAATTTTTATTTATTTTTTACAGAACACTTTCAATAAAATGTACTATTTTTTATACTTAAGAGTGAGATGGCATTTCAGTTCCATATTCCAATTTTCAACATCATGGAACTTTTTTAAAAGTGCTAGCTTTTGGGATTTTTTTTCCTGACTTGCCCTCACCCCCTTTCCATTTTTTCTAGACTTTAAAAAAGAAAACTGTTCACACATTTTTGAAACACAGGCAATAAACTAATTGCAGTCCTATATGTCTAACAATCCTAACCCATGTTACAAAACAGTAATTCTCAAGTTAAATGCAGTCAAATCTTGACATTTTCATGCTTTTCCTTTTCCATATACACCCACATGTGTAATATGCATATCCAAACAGCTTAATAGAGCAGATTATTTACTTTGCCACTACTATAGTCTTAGTAGTTCCCTAACAAACAAAACTGTTTTCAAGCCTGTTATGTCAAATTATAAAACAGACACTTAACATAAAAAATCATTGAGCAGAATCTTTTAGCAGTATTGATTGACTGATTTTAATTTTGAAAACTATTATTTAGCAACGTGGGCTGACATGTTTTGAGATTATGGAAAAACAGAAATTCCCCAAAAATTATTCCAAGAGATAGAAGTATAGCACCTGCTTTACAAAAACTCAGGTCTTGAATAATTCAGACTGGAATATAAGTTAGACACCAGAGTTTTCCAACTATTTGCAATTGTACAATCATGCAATTTGCCGAAAATTAAATTGAGGCAATGAAACTATGCGCATCATCAAAATTTTTTCAATAATGACATAATAAACCCATTTAGTGGCAAATCCTGTATGAGATCAGTATGGTACAGTAAAGAGTAATAACAAAAAGAGAAACCACAACTGAGAAAGCTTTGAAATGTGCCTTAAACTACCTGTAGACCACATAAGTGGTCATCTCCAATGCACATCATCAGTTACTTTTCTTCTTGTAAAACATTAACAATTGTTGACCAAAATGGCTTCTTCTGGAACTTAAAACTAGGTGCAGGGTAAGCAGGCAATGCCCATCCATCCCAGCTACTATCAGTGCCCTTTAGCACTTTCATGCCAAACACAAACCAGACGCAGACTGTCTGAAGCCAGCAATTTTCACAGAAACCCACACTTTCCTATTAGAGAAAGTGCATAAATTTTGCCAAGTGATAAAAACAAGTGCCTTGTACAAATTCCAACCAACAATACATGTACAACAGACTTCAATTAAAAAAAAAATTCCTCTGTAATACTCATTTCATCTTCCATCTAAATTCTTGTACTCCAAGTACCCTCTGATTTCAACACTAACTTTTTGTTCTCCCACACCCAAAATAATTTCCCATTTGATTTTGTTACATCTGTTATTTACTGTACAAACTCTCTACTAGCACTTCTACTTTTCACCCTCAAACTTTACTGACTGGCACTAATCTCATGGAGATCGAGCAAGCTACAGTTGGGCGGCCACTCTACATTAAAATCATAGAATGGTTTGGGATGGAAGGGATCTTAAAGATCATCTACTTCCAATCCCTCTGCCATGCACCCTTCACTAGACCACGTTGCTCAGCTCCATTCAGTCTGAATTTGAACACTTTCATGGATGGGGTATCCACCACTTTTCTGGGCAACCTGTTCAGTGACTCGCCCACCCTCACAATAAAGAATTCTTTGCTAATATCTAATCTAAACCCACTCTCTATGGGTTTGAAGCCATTCCCTCTTGTTCTGTCACTACAAGCCCTTGTAAAAAGTCCCTCTCTTTCGTTCTTGTAGGCTCACTTCAGGTACTGGAAGGCCACAAGTATGTCATCCCAAAGCTGCCTTTTTTCTAAGCTGAACAAACACAAATTTTTCAGCCTTCTCTCACAGCAAAGGTGCTCCATCCTTCTAACCATCTTAGTGGCCCTCCTTCAGACTCACTCCAACAGGTCCATGTCCTTCCTGTGCTGGGACCCCAGAGCAGGGTGCCGTGTTCCAGGTGGGGTCTCTCACCAGAGCAGAGCAGAAGGGCAAAACCTCCCTCTCCCTGCATCTCACACTGCTATGAATGCAGCTCAGGACACTTTTGGCTTTCTGGGCTGTGAGTGCACACGGCCAGGTCATGTCCAGCCTCTCACCCACCAGCACCCCCAGGTCCTTCTCCACAGGGCTGCTCTCAATCCCTTCATCTCCAGCCTGTGTGGATACTGGGGGCTGCCCTGGCCCAAGTGCAGCACCATCACTTGGTCTTGTTAAACCTCACAACATGCCCGTGGGCCCACTTCTCAAGCTTGTCCACCTGGGCTCCCTCTAGAGTCAAAAAGAGCATTCCCAGAGGGCAATTCATTGTACTCCAGTGTGGGCATCAAGCGTGAGTGGGATGAATTATTCCCCTAAAGCACATGCTCGCACTGCACTTACTATGGGGAGACCCTAAATGACTAGGATGGAGTATACTTTTAATATTTAGATGAATGAAGTGTCTACTCACAATTATCTCACATCCCTATCTTGTTATCCATGGCTCTGCGTACCTTCTCTGAATACATCATGATACACTGGAGCACAGCCATAAAAAGGGTGAAGAAAGTCTGCTGTCTGCCTTGAACATCTCCCATTTCTTCAGAGAGTTTAATAATCCAATATTCTTACACTGTCCTGCTGTATCTAGCACTCAGAAAGAGGATATAGATCAAAATAGCAGCCAGGATTTCAGTGACTGGAAGAGAGCATGATGTCAGGGAATGATGTATGACCCAAGCTACAAAAACTGTGCTGCTATAACTCTCTATTTAAGTACCCACCATTTCAAATCCAAGTATTTTTATATCATTCCTCTTGACTGCTGAATTTTTGATTACTTCTTGTTTCTTAATCTCTGTTTTCTACAGCCTATTGTTACTATGTCAAGTTTGGGGGCCATCCCTTTTCCAAAAATGTCAGATTTAATTGTTGTGGCCACTATGACTATGTCTTGACTATTAGAATTTCTTGAATCAGCTATTGCAAGCTATTTCAGGCTATGCAGAGAGTGATCTGTCTTTTTTGTACTCCAGGAAGAGCTATGTCCTTGATTGTATCTCTGAGTTTTGTCTTTAAACCTTGTCTGCTTGTCTTTAAACTTTGTCTACTATGAACAGTGGTTAAATTGTGCATTATGAGTATTTTCGTGAACTTAGTTTACTTTACAACTTCTTCCAGAATCATAGGCTCACTATCCTTTCATTGATGTACAGGACAGCAAAAGATTATTTGCTTTTCATAACTTTAGCTTTGCTTCTGTACAATAGTCTTGTTCACTCTCAACTTTGAGTTACTGGAAACCAAGCAGTCTTTGAACTGTATTTTCTTACAGACATCACAATATCCCTTTGATTTGGGATATTCCAATATAATCTAAATGTCTTCTAAGAAAACTCCCTCACCAGTGTCATTCACTTGCCATTTATCTATATCCACAAATACCTATCATTTTTAGTCCAACAGATTACCTGTCTCTTCTGTGCAAATGCTAACTATTCTTGTTCTTGTACTGCCATGATCCTCAATTCCAGTCTCATTTCTGTTTATATTTTTTCACTTCTGAACAGTTATTTGCTTCTGAAACAACTAACCTCTCTAAACAATGTTTTATGCTGACCAAATAAAATTTAAAAGTAAAAAATAATAAAAAGTAATAAAACCTTGAGTTCTTAAGAATAGAGACAATATGAATAATAAGCAACAGAGAATTAAGAAATGGCAGGTAACACTTTTTTTGTTTTAAATGATGCTACAAACATAAAGGCAGTATGATGAATGGGATTCTATACAACGAAGAGATAGAGGGGCTCAGTTCTGCAGAATTATTAACTTGTCTGGGCCCAGCCTTAAGTTTAATAAAACATATCATTCTAATTTTCAGGCTATAATCATGAATTCCAATGTGTCTAGATATGGGTATTACTACTTTGATCAAAACTTGTTGCTCAGCATTTTATAAAAAGCAGAGATAAACAGTGAGGCAACAAATTGATTTGAGATGTCTGTGAGGAAACCACAAAGATCAGTGGGTAGGCCTATCTCCATTAACAATCTAGAAGGTTATCTAAGGATAAACAACATACTAATTAAAGTGCAGATGTTGCCTAATCTGGATGCCATAAAGTTCACAAAGTATGCTGATAGATAAGGTCAGCAAAATGAGCTTCACTTTATAATCTACTTCCTAGCACAGAGAAATAATACAGGTCATTGACTTCCACTGTCCTGAAGGAACCTGGAAATCAGTAATAAAGGTTCTAGTGCTGTGTTAGTAGTAACATTAGACATAAATTTCAATACTATACAGCAAAGTCTCTAACTCTGGCCCTTAGAATCATTTGAACTGGAAGCATTTGCCCTTGAAGAAAGGAGATGTATGTACACTGCCCTGAAATGACCGTATTTGTGATACAAACTGGAGTTCGAGAGATAACGTTGTACAAGATGCTTAGGTGACAACACAGAAGCAGACATCAAGTATTTCAGAGGATACACACTGAGTCACAGAGGAATTATTTGTGGTGCAAAAAGGGAGCATAATTAGCACTGAAACTAAATACACATCAGTGAAAAACCTAATGAATTTTTATACCCCAGGTTGGTGAACTCAATAGTTGCAGCATCTAAACTCTAAACGGTGAAGTCTCAAACATGCATGCTTGATGGGACACCTCTGCACAGTCTGCCTGTGCTAATGCATTTTTGCTCATCTTAACATTAGGACCTTATGATTTGCACATCCAAAGCTGTTTGAATCAGTGCAGCTCTTTCAATTCCCCAGCAGAAACTCAAGCCCTAAATTTGCAACTCGATTCTTGGATTAGCTGGAAGATGTGTATGCAATTCTGCTGTCAGCAGCAAGTGTCAGGCTGATGACACAGACGAACAATTAACCATGCATACTGCTTTTTGGAACATAATGCAAGAAGAAGCAGAAACTCTTCCCTCACCCGCAATCCTCTGGCTAAAATATTTTATATATGATGATGCACTACCACAAAATCAGGGTAAAGATCAGAAATGTATTTTCTAGAGAACACCAGCTGACTACAATTTATTGAAGGTCTGCCATTTATTATGTGCTGTAATATATTCTATATATTCTAGTTTTTCTAGCAAAATTATGTGATCATCAGCGAGGAAAAATGAAAAGCAAAAATCATACAGAATACATAGTACTGTGAATCTTAAGTATCTAATTTGATCTTTAATATGCAACATAAAAAACCACCCTAATATATTTATATGATGAGAAAAGGGGTAGAAAATCAAAACTCCATGAAAGAAAGTGGGAATCTTACTGAGACTTACTAAAAGGGATTAAATTTTAACTTGGATATAATGTATCTATGAGAATCCTGCTATATTTCTATTTATATGTTGGGATTTTATTACAACTTTATTCAAAATAATGTTGCTAGGCATGTTTTAAATCTGTTGTAAACATAAGGCTTTTATATCCTATGTATGTTTTTAGTACCATGGCATTTTGAAAAAACATTTGATTCTGTATTTCTAAGCATTAAACATTTCCAATTTTTTTGTTAAAAAGGAATTCAATTCCTTGTCACAATGAGGGAAAGTTAAATGTGACATTCAATGGCTTCACAGCCCTTCCTTTTTATTGGGAAAGAGCAGAAGACGCAAGGTCCTCTAAGGTTGTTTCACTTCAGCTGTAGCTGTGTATCCAAACGAGTCCTCCCCCAAACATCTAAGCACAGTCAGTACATTCCCAACTCCTACAGCCAAGTTAAAGTGAAAACGGTCTTAGTTCAGTAATGATTGAGGTGGTTTGCCCTAATCAAATTAAACCAGCCAAATGTTCTTTTCAAAGGTAACTGTCTACTCTGCAGCTGTATGCAAAATACCACATCAAATGTGGAAAAAAAAGTGATAGAATTCTATCCTTACAGTAAAGCCCTGGCTCCACAGATGAAGAGAAACAAAAGCACCAGTGCAGCTAGGAATTACGATCACAGAAAGCTCCCAGAAATATGCTAACTTAAGAAACAGTGAACAAAGTACTGAAATTTCCAGTTTATAATTAATTGATTTCAGGGAAAAGGGAGTTCTCTGGCATTGTTAAACAGCAATTTATCACACTGACCACACTTCAAATAGATATTAAAAGACTAGCCAAAGTTTCACATAAAAGAGAGAAAAAAAAAATCACACAGGCTTTTCCACTCTATTTCTCACTTCATTTATCTATTTCTATCAAAATATGTAATATTCTGCACTGACTAAAGTTTCAAAAGTCCAAACTCAATAGGTTTCACTTAAACTCAGTATGATTCATCTCCACTAGAACTGAGTTTTCAATCATTAAATACAGGAAATCCCTGTAAAGATGAATTCATGTCTGAGTTAGTTTTTTATTTTCTTTTATTAAGAGAAAGAAGATCAGTCACCTATTAATGATAATCCAGAGTAATAAGCAGTCAGTATTGGTATGAACCCTTTTAAAACAGTACAGAACTTTCTGCTAAGCTCGTAGCTTGTTTGCTAGTTATGTCATAGGAAATCCACTCAAGGACAACTCTACCAATACCAGCAAATTGGCACAGCCTGTATTTAGGTGTGTGAAACATTCACCTTGTCCTAAAAATCACACAAGATACTTCAGAGAATAGAAACACATCTTCTTCTGAAACCCTAAAAAGATATCTAAAGCATCATATGAAAGAGTTTCTTACTACTCATATAAAACATTTTTTATTCTGCCTAAAGAAAACACAACCGTGTTGTTAGAAATTTAAGGTCTGATTTTAAAGGGATTATTTAGCAGACTATTTCCTTTTTTTTTCTAATGATGGGACAAATTTTCAATGGTAAAGGGTAAATAAATAAATATAAAAATCAATACAATACTTTGGATGCAATGACGTATTTTGAAAAGAGTTCGGAAATCAACATTTCCACTCTTTGACAATCATCTCATCAAAAGCCTCCCAAATGGCCATTTCCCAAATGGAAAATGTCAAAGGACACGATGGAAAAAACCACTCATTGGAAAATTCTTAAGTGGTCTATTTATTAAATACAAATTCTTTAGAGTTTAAAGGTATACCTGTTAAATAATCGTGCCTGCATAATTAGAAGTATTTTTCAGAATATAAGAAGATATGAAGAACAGGTATAAGTGGAGAAATCTTCTCTCTTTTAAAAGAAAAAAAACACAGCTTAGTTATATATGTATATGGGCACACTTACCTTCTGATAATTTGTTAGATCATTAAGAATCAACTTGTTCAGCAATACTGGAAAATAACTAGACTTCATACCAAGCAAACTAAATCCTCTATATACAACTAAGTTTTGGAATGAACTGCAAGTTCTATTTTATTTACTTTTACAAAATTTTATGGAATAATTTTAAAACTTCAGATCTAAATTACATCACCTAAGAATTATTACAATGACAAGTAATTACCCTTGTTGTCAAATTCATGTTACTACTCTGTCAGGATTGTTATATTACTTATTCTGCATGATTCATTTTAACTTTTAATAGAAATATTCTCTAGAAATATTCTCTAGAAATAAGGCTGTAATCTAATACATGGATAAGAATCAGTATCTGTGATTCATATTCTGATGTATATTGTCCCTGAACTCTATCCAGAAAGATGTTCTAAAATTCAGTGCATTCTTAGTATCATAGTTATTTCTATTTGATAATGCACTTAGACCTGTGCTAAGCTTCAAACAATGAAGCTTAGCAATCCCACCAAGCCCACCTGAGTGACTTAGTCAGTGCTTTGCTAAGTCACAGACTCCAGGTCCAGCTCACTCTGGTTTAAACCCTGGGAAACCAAGCAACTTTTCTTCTCCCTGCTATGTTCCATACTTCAGCCAGAAGTGAATACCATGAAGCAAACTGGAAAGTCTCAATGAATCTACCCTGGCCCCTGTCTGTAAGTGTGGACTATCCACTCCCCTGGCACCTAAACCTTTTCAAGAAAAGGCTCAGTTTTGAATCCTGGACGCCACTCTGGAAGCCACAGCCTGCTGTCATCAATGGTTGCAATGAAAGAATTTGGTTTTCCATTCCAGGCAGGACTCAGCAAGGCTAAGTCTCTTCAAGAACAGCACAGACAGAATCATCGGCAGATTTAAAGAAGGAAGGGATCACTGGACATAATCTAAAATGACAAACATTTACTCATACAAAGACTGGAAAAATGTTTATTGTAAAAAACTTAGATCTAGAATGAGATAAAATACTTTTTAAAATGGTCTTGTACTCACTCCAGAAACTGAATTTCCTAAGGCTCAGAAGTCCATCCCATACTCAACCCTTCCTTCCTGACATGCTCTTATCTTGTCCTGTTTCTGCCAGATCATGTATTAAAACTAAATCATCACATCCATAACTAACAAACAATTCATATGATTGGCAAGAACATCCTTGTTTTCCCTGTACAGGCTCATTCGGTGTTCTGTAAGGTTGCAAGCAGATGATGACAGGCCAGCATTCATGTCCCCCCTGCCCAAGGTCCTCTGACAACAAATTTCTCCAAGTGCTGCATGCGCTGGTGAGTGGCAATCACATCATTCCCCTTTGCCCTCCAGCCATCAGAGAAGCCAGTACTTCCTGGCAGGCAGTCCCTTCCTCCCCAAGACCTTTGCAATGTCCCTCACAGTAGCCAGCCAGTGCAGGGATGGTCTTCCTGGCCTTCTGACCAAAACTGCTCTCCAGCACGAAAATGCCTTTCCCTTGCCAAGGCACTTCCCGTCTTCACATCTGCCTTGAAGACCATCCTGTTTGTGTGAGACTAAAACTGACTCTGAAGCTCATTCAGTTTTTCCTTCCCATTACTCATCCACCATTTTTACCTCAGCTGAGATTCATCTGCCACACAAATATTTGGCAAGTTTTAAGTTCAGTTTCTTCTGCTCCACTCCATCCCTGTATCTTATTTTACTCTTTCTGTGTGCAAGACAATCTTTCTAACTAGCAGTGCAAAGATCACCATTTCTTTGTCTCTAGGGGCTTGCCAGATGCCACATTGAGTGATGCTACACAAAAATAAATTGTATCACACAATACAGCACACTGTGCAAGAATGACCTCATAGACTAGAAGTTTAACATTAGCTTGGCAGAAAAAAGAAGGAAGGAAGCAGAATTCATCAGAGACAAACACCCCCTAAAATAGAAATGTTTCACTTGACAGGATGGAACATCTCAATAATTTTGAGAAGATCATCCTTTCAACTTATTAACAGCAATAAAGCCAGAAGCCAGCATCAGCATCACCGAAAATTAGAAAGAGAAATAAAATTAGCTACTGCCTTTTGCAATTTTTTTCCCTCTGTATACTTCCCCATCATTTCAGTTTAACAAACAGAAAAAAGCAAAACAAATACATGTTCATATAGTCTTGCAAAAGGTTAACTAGGTATGGATGACCTGCTGCAGCTATGTTCTGAATGCTCTATCAGGTTAGACAGGGAACTTCAAGACACTTATAAAAAGACCTTCCAAGTACAAGGAAATTTTAAGTCCCAAGCCATTTATCCACTTCTGGGACCTCTGAGCAAGGTCAAGCAAGTGCTGGTCTTTATGTCAGCATACGCAGAGCTGAAGGAGTGACGTGTGTGCCAGCCTCTCTCCCCAACACTCAGGGGGCCTTGCCAAGGCAATCAGCTGATGGGCTCCACCAAGTGCTCAAGTGCAAACCAAGAGACAACAGCATGGACCACTGGACTGCAAAAGCAGGGAGAAAGCAGCATGACATGACTGCTGTACCACAGAGAGCAGTTTACAGCACCATTCATAGTTCAATGGATATAAAATAACATAAAGACTTGAACATGGCATAACTGTTCCAACAGTCATAATTACTGTGTTTCCCCCCACTGATTTGTATGCAAAAAAGAATTAGGAATACATTTAGACTTCCAGCTAGGTGGACCAGCTAGGTTGAACCTACGCCAATTAGCTGGGGCACATATTCTGCAAAGTAACAGGAAGGAGAGAATCAATATTTTAAATTCTTGCATGGTTATGATCACTTTGAATGGCAAGATCTCTGACACTTACCTTTGAAATAACAACCCAGAATAGATTATACTTTAATATGTCATATTCAATACAATTTTGGTTATTTTAAAATTGAATAGTTACTAAACCATGAAAATACTTAAGAAGTCATATTTATAAAAGTTATGAGATAAGAAGCAAAAATATACAGCTTTGTTTTTTGTTCAATCTGCTTAAGGTTTAATGCTATTAAAACTGTTAAATATAAATATGATAGAAAACAAGCATGCCAAGAACTACAGTAGTCTGTCTTGCATATCACCTTCCCAGAGTGCAAATTCACAGTCTGATGATGATTAAGATATGGGGAAAATTATTCATCTGATTACCAGCAGGAGAGAGATAAAATGAATGCAAGATACAGCTGAATTTAGCATTATAATCACAAGATGATTTTTTACAGATATCTTGCAGCAGGGTTTTACACACAGGAATTTCCTGAATCTAATATGTCATTTATTCCTGGCAAAGTCTATTCTTTATCTACATATATTTTATTTTTTCCCAACTAGAACAGCACTAAGCTATACAAGGGCTGGACCAACTTTGCCAGGTTTACCTACTGTATATATTAAAGTTTTATTAAAGCATTACATCTTATTATCTGAAAGGTGAGCTAGAGGAGCACCTTAATCATCCTATCAGCTACAAGGGACTTTTCCAAGCCCACAATATAGCTATTTTCAGATTGATTTACAGTAAGCTTTACTCTTGAAAATTCTATTTTTAACTTTGTTTGTGAAAATAAATAGAATAGAGTAAGGTGTCCTGGCAGAGAGGAACTCTATAAAAAGGGCAAATGTGAACACAAAAGGATTTTAGGCACATAGCAATTATCTTAACTGCCTTTTTCCCATGCCAATCTATACACCATTCTTAACAGTCTTAAAAAAAATTTGTATCAGTCCTCCTTATTCCCATTACAGTACAGAGATTTTCATTACCATCAGTGTTCTGATGAAGATTTTATTTCCCTTTAATTCTTTTCTTGCACCCCGTCTTCCTTTATTCTGCAGTGAAGTCTTAACACTAATTTAATTATCTTTGTCAAAGCAACTGTGCTGCAAAAAATGCATCTCTTCATTATACACATATGGAAATTACATACTTGGAACAAAGGAACACAAAACAAAGCTCTCATAAGTAGCAAGCAGTAGCATGGAAAAATATGATAAATATGTTTAAAATTATTTTGTGCTATTTAGACATCTCTTCCTTATGGAGAAAATTCTCTTCCAACCCTAGTGCCAAGCACTGGAAATCAGTTTGGCTCTATTTCTCAGAGGAAGTGAATCTACAACTGTTAAGACCAACCTGGGCTGGAGCAGCAATGCTAGTCCTGAAACCTGGTTCTATGACCAGCAAAGCCACAGAGCTCTACCTGTGCCTAGAAAGTACTCAGTCTTTCCTTACCAAACTGTTCTTCCCATTTAGCCCCACTTCATGGCAAAAGAGAACTCCTGGGCTGCTGAGATCCTTACTGCACTCTCTGGAGAAGCCCAGAGCTACCATTTGAATTGAAAATGACACTCAGCCCAAGCTCATGTGGCCTGTGATCTCTACTGTCAGCTGATGCCAGAGTACCACAGCAGAGCTCAAGGCCTGTGC
This sequence comes from Cettia cetti, assembly GCA_013401135.1. Taxonomy (NCBI): domain Eukaryota; kingdom Metazoa; phylum Chordata; class Aves; order Passeriformes; family Sylviidae; genus Cettia; species Cettia cetti. The sequence continues at coordinate 40,626 of VZUI01089356.1, forward strand.
AGCTCATCTGTACAAAGTCTGTCTAAATTCTGACTCACTGAATGGCTGCTGGTTTGCATTGAGCAACTCACGGATCCCACATGCCACTACTCAGAGGTAACAGATACAACACAGTATTTGCAGTTCCAACATAGTTCTCTCAGGCTAGTTGCTTGTAATATTCAGAAAAAAAAAAAATAGATGTCCCCTCAAAATCAAAAATATTTGTTTTAAAATATTTGTGCTGTTATCCCAGTGCTGTGAAAACAATGTACATTTTAATCCAGTATGCAGCCAATCCATTTGGAATTGTTTTTATTTATTAGCCTGGCCATGATAGCAGTTTCCAGAATGCATGCCCAAACAATTAAAATATTTTGAGCATAATATGTTCAGTAAGTAAGCAGAATTAGATCAGCTGCTTAAAACTGCAGAACTTCTTTTATAGTATTTCCTTTTCTGAGTATATTTACATATTACAAAAATAGATGTTTAATTTCAATAAACTGCAAACACTTCTACCATATTTTCTAACAGTACTGGAACATTTAAAAGATTTCACATATTTTTTCCATTTGAAGGATATGATTCTGGTCACTCCAGAGGGCTCCTTATCTGCTCTACAGATTAAAAATATGAACAAAAGACATGAGTTTTTGAAAAGCATTCCTCACATTTTAGAAGAGAAAATGTTTGGAATTGATTATCTTCTGCCTTTTTGTGGAAAAAGGTGTGCAATCAATGTCCCAGGCACCCTGCTATTTCTACCAACCAGCCCCTTGTGCCTGAAATGCTGCTTATGGCAAAAGGCACAGGCTTCACAACACTACTATGAGGACCTGGAACACACTTGCACAGATTTTCATATTGAAATTACATTCTCATATTGCTGGTTGAAATACTCATTGCTTTGCAAAGAGTTAGTTTTCATTCAAGCTTGCAAAAATATTTGAAGTTTCAATGTATTTATACAATGCTCTGTTGAGATTCAACTGCACTTAAATCAAGCAAAAGAAGCCCACAGTTGCATAGTCAGTTCATCAAATAGCTCTTTAGAAAACAACAACTGTATTTTCATTATTTAGCTGCCTTCAAGATTAGAAAGCTCTTTAAAAGATCCTTTACATCATATGGAAAGATGTCAATGGTATAAAAATTCTCAAGTACTATGTTCAATTATTCCCAAACAAGATTTAGCTTTTAAATATATAAATGCCTAAACCCAGACAACTAAATCCTCATTTTCTCCCATAAAATAATGGGCTGCATTTCAAAGATTTTGAAAACTGCCAATTATCCCTCTACTGCCAAGGAAGAACTTGTGTGTGTGCTCTTCTAAATCAAGCTGCTTGACTCAGTGATCAAACATGTGATGCCCACTTTTGAAGTATACTGACTAAGCCTCTGGCACTACTAGCCAGCCAAAATAATGGTTATTAACTGAATTGTGGATTTGCTTGATGAGCAATGGAAGTGTGAGCTGCAGCCTGTACGTGTCCCACTGCTCACTAAAGTGAGACCGATGACATGCACTCCATGATCAGCATTTCAGAATACATATGCTTTGCCTATTCAGTTTGGACATAAAGGAAACTGTCACATTACACTGCCTTGAAATGAACAAAAGTTAATTCATCTCCAGCAACTGACTTTTGTAATTTAAATATTATTCTTCTGTCTCATCTTTCCTCTTGCACCTAATTAAACACCCCCTCATCTCAGACCCTACAAAAAAGGATGATCACACGAGCAAGGAGTTTTGAAATTCACCTGTAAGTTCAGAGCATCTATTTCTCTAAGACTGAAAGAGTCTTGGTGGTAGTGAAGTACAAAAATGTTTCCCTTTTGCTGTGTAATATGTGCGTAAGTAACACAAAGAACGGGAAATACTCTTGCTAATATAGCACCACCATCAAGATGCTGATCAGTTTCAATCTGGGTATCTGCAAAGTGAAACTCACTTCTTGAAGTTCATAATTTTAATAAAAGACACTCACAAGCTGCTGAAGGTTTCTAGCTACAGAAACATATAAGAGATTACAGTAGGGCTAGCCTTTTCATTGAGAGCACAGGCCATTTATCCAGGATTTATGCTACTGACCCAACAGAAAGGACATCCTGGGACCACTGCCACCATTTTGTGAGCAAGGTCTGACACCTGTACTTTTGCCCTCTTGGTAGCACAAGCAGCAGCTCGTGGTGAAAATTAGTACCGAATGGTACTCAACCATAAGGCCATCTGAAAAGTCTTTAACCATTGCTTCTCTTTAACATGCTAATATATAGCTCTCTATAAAAGCATCTAAAAAAGCAGAATGCATATTCCACTACTGCTCTCATTCTTGCCATTTCTATAATGAACAGAGCTGCTAAAAATCAGTGGCAGCTGGCAGTACTAATAGCTCAGACAAAACCAGGGAGAGGTTGAGGTTTTTTTCATTTTCTCTCATGCCTGAGGAAATATTATATATATGGCTCCTCGCCCATCCATTCCAACACTTAAATCACACACCTATGCCTCTGGAGATGGGTGTTTGTGTGTGTGGGAGGCAATGCACAGGGATGAGGTGAGGTCTGGCAGGCAGCACCACGGCCTGTTGAAACCTCAAACCACACTTCATGCACACAGTTTAGTGCTCACTTCAGCCACAAACCCAAACTAGTGTCCATTCCATTTATGCCCCCAAACTCTCACTCACCCAATTCACGTACCAAACCCAGGACCCCACTGATCAGGACAGTGGTCCTGCTTCCTCACCTGACCACGTTGGGGTGTTCGAACGTCTCCAGGTGCCTCAAAACTGCCACCTCTCGGATAGTGGACAGCGGCATCCCCTCCTCGCTGGTCTGCACCCGTACCCGCTTCAGCGCAACAAAGCGACCTCCGTTCTTCAAGTCTCGGGCTTTGAACACCTTCCCGTAGGCTCCTTCCCCAATCTCAGCCACACATTCATATTGCTGGTCAGCCAGGTTTGTGCTGTCCTTATCCATGCTGACACCAGTCCTCTTCCTCCTCTCCAAGTGCCTCGAGGTGGCTCTCAGTCTCACTTACTTTCTGAACACCAGTACTTTGCTTGAGTGCAGACAGGCCACGCACTTGGTACCTCTGCCAGAGAGGCCGTAGGAAGTTCTTGCCCTCCTGCTCCTGTTCCTTTTCTGTACTGGCCACAATGTGCCTCCTCTTTCCGCCACCAGGAATTACCATACAGTCTTTGGGAGCATTGCCTGTGTAAAGCCAAACAAATCTGGAGGACAAACCAAGCAAGAAAGGCAAGTTTAGTTTAGCTTACTTCGTGAGTTTGAATTGTTCAAAACCTGCTAAAATTTAGCTAATACAGCAGATAGCTATATGCAACGCAAAATTGTGGTGGAAAGGAACCATGAGGGTGACATATGTATCAACATCCCGGAGTTGCTGATACACTACAAAGTTATCACGGTCTGCAGAAAGGCCGGGCACTCGGCTACAGAGCAACAGGATGCTGAGGGGTTTTACTGAGAATGGGCTAAAGATGATGACCCCACAACCCGTGCATGATGGCAGAGCTAACTATGCGTGTGTGAGCGGAAATATATGTCCAAGAACTTATGTCAGGATTTCAGGACTTGAAGTTTTCTTCATTGAACGTGGTGGAGACCTGGATATGCATTTTGCTATATTACTGTCACTTGTTTGTAAACAATAGCATTTGGAGGTTTCTGCCTTGGTCTGCTCTCTCCTGTGCTAAGCCCTTCATGAACAGATCATGATCACATTGCAAGAACCAAAGTGCCTATGGAGAGGTAAAATACATGCATATTTAGATTACAATAATATGTTATGAAGCATGATGTGCTGAAGTAAATTCAGAAATATGCACTTCATCGAATTCATTAAGAAGCAAGGGTGTTGGCTGTTGATACTTCTATATGTGTCACTGGCAGCTCTTTGCAAAGCAGCATGGTCAAAGATGTCTTCAGGAACAGCATGCTCTGCTGCAGAGTGCATGAGGCTGGAGAGCAGAAGCACTTCTGCACCCAGTTTCTTCCACTTTCTGCAGGACTGGGCAAATCCTCTCCCCTCACAAAGCTCCACATCAATTCCTCCCTTCCCCCTGACCCTTTTTAATACAGTGACACAATGATCTCCAGGACTGTAGCCCTCTCCTACACCACATTTTTGCCGTGCTAGGATGAATGAGTCCCAGATAGGTGAGTTGGGGATTCCGACTTACTTAAGTGGAATTCAAGCACAAAGCTCCAGGGCTGTTCCGCACCTTAGATGAAAATCGCAATCTGAAGGAAACCTGAGCCCACTGCTCATCCCTTCTCCTCGGCTGTAGCCAGAGGCGGCTCCCGGTCTCGCCGGCTTTAGTTCCCAGCACAGCTCCCCCCGCACCGCCCCAGCCACCGGGCAGCCCTGCCTCCCCCGCCTGCAGCATCACTGGGCGACACCGGCCGCGGGCCGCGCCGAGCCCGGTGTGCGGGGGTCCCCTGCCCGAGCCCGGCGTTGGGGGGGACCCCGGCCGGCCCCGAGCCCCCGGCGCGGCTGCCCAC
>VZUI01089361.1:0-11568 GCA_013401135.1 Cettia cetti
TCAGTCTTAAAGGTACAGAACTCAATATACAGCACAAACAGAATGGACGATTGGGGATACAAACATCATAAAGTCACCCTAGGACACATACTTTCACGGCCATGCTCTCCTCAGCTGAGAAACTCTGACCCCTAAAACACCTCCTCAGACAGTTCCACAGGTATTGTGGAAATCTTCCCATTTCAAAAAGACTGCCATCAGTTCTAATCCTTAACAGACATTTATTTCACACACAGTATTTTTCTGGGTCATCTGTGGCTTTTGGGATGAGCTAAAGTCACTATTACTTTCAGCTTGTATTTCTGAAATTGCTGCAACTGTTGCTGTATTTTTACTGGCTTGTGACCCTCAATTGATCATTGATAAACATCCTATCACTTCACATACCAAACCCCATCAGCCTCTGTTTCATACTGTCTGCTGCCTCTTAGGCCGCATAATGCCTGTGTGTCGCACAGTGAAACACAAGGTACAAAGGAAATGGAATGTGCAAACCACAGCAAAAGCAGAATCACAATACGTAAGGGCAGTTCATCATCACAAGATCCAAAAACACCATCTTGGAATTAAGAACCCATGAAGAAACCAAAGAACACAGACAATATCAGAGCCCTTCCAACAATGTGCTAAAAAGGACCACAGAAAAGTCTTGGACTTTCTCAATGGCTTTTTCTTTCTCTTCTGGCTAATGGGCAGGGGCCACAAAGACAGCAGCAGAAGTTTCAGAAGACACAGATGTAAGGTATATTAGAGCTTTCCACATACAGCAGTGTGGGCTTTTCTACTGTTAATGATTGCTTTGATGGCCTTGAACAGAGTTTCCAAGCAGAAAGAACATTCTGAGTGCCTATGAAAAGCCATGCAAAACTGCTCTTTCAAAAAATACAAGGGAAAACCACAGTTGTATTACTAGCCTGTGCAATGCTGGTGGAAAATTATTGCCTCTGCTTTCCTGCATTGCATGAAATAAGCCAGGCCTTATCTAGAAGCTAAACTCTGTTCAACTCTTACATCTAATAAGCCATGTTTCTTAGGCGTATTATTTTTAAACAAGAATTTCAAGGGGGACAGCCTTACTGTAAATTTATTCAAACTGAAATAAAGAATTCTCCCCATATAAGCCACTGCAATGGTTTTTCATGAACATAACTGATTTCTGACATACTGATGCTTAGGGAATTGAATGCACACTGGAACGGTACAACTTTAAATAAATAAGCACAAAGCTGGTATTTTATACAGCAAAGTGTGTTTTAACTACAAAAATTCTGACCAGGAAAGTTCTTTGTGAGTGGTACAGTTCAGTTCAGAAGCAAACCTAAAGCAGAATCAGATTCCTCAGCTGCTGGGGCCCATAGAAAACTATTATCTGTGGCTTTTCATCTGAACAGCACCTTAAGCATCACTGCAGGATGGCAAAGTGAGGCTGGTACTCTAGACGGTATCTGAGAAGTCTCTTTGCACTCCTTGTACTGATCATCTGCCTTGGATTTACACTGTGTTTGTAATTCCTCAGGAAAATGAACAACAAAAGAAACAAAACAAGTAAAAAAACCTGCAAAAAACCCCAAACCAACCACAAAAAAAACCAGAAAACCCAACCATCAAAAAACCCCCTTTATTGTCTATGCAAAACCTATCACATGACCCAAACTGAGGAAAACCACTGTTTAGGGACTGCAGTTAAGGCAAAGCTGCTTAATGTTCACAGTTACAGCTTTAGTTATAAATTGGGAAGGGTGAATTGGACATCCTTCCCCTTTAAATTATGTGTTCAAGATTCACTTTGAACCCTCCATTTTACATATTACCTGTGCACTCTTCTGCTCTCTGTTCTTTTCCATGGCTCCTTGATATCTTCTGCCACCATCTTCCAAGTTATCATCCCTTTCTTCTGTCATGCTTCCTGCAAGATCAGCTTTGTCCACTACTATGCATGGTTTCTTATCCCCAAAGAAGTGAAGTCACTCCTTTCCAGCTAACTTGCCATATTCTCATCACTATACTTTCTAAAGAGGTAAAGAGGTCAGTCTGTGAGGTGACTTGCTCCTCTGTGAATACACAACAAGCCAAAATATTTGCCACGATCTCATTTAGCTCTGGTTACAAAAATGGCAGGTGTAACGTCATGTTTTGAGACCAACATACACTGTTGTTGTGGGTTAATCCCGGACAGCAGCTCAGGGTCACACAGCCATCCTCCCCCCGTGGGATAAGAATCAGAATGGTAAAAGTGAGAAAACTTCTGGGTTGAGATAAAAAGTTTCATTTGGAAAGCAAAAGCTGTGTGCACAAGCAAGGCAAAACAAGGAAGTCAACTGTTATTTTTCCATCAACAGGCAGGTGTTCAGCTATTGCTCCAGAAAAGCAGGGCTCCACCACACACAGCTGGTTACTTCAGGAGACATAACTCCAAAAATCCCTCCTTCCTCCAGCTTTTACTGCTGAGAACAATGTCATACAGCATGACATAGCCTTTTGGTCAGCTGTCCCACCTGTGTCCCTTCCTAGCTTCTTACAGACTTCTTGTGGTAGTGGAGAGTGTTAAAAACAGTAAAGGCATTAGTACAGTGCAAAGCACTGCCTAGCAGTACCAAAAACATCCCTATGTAACCAACAGTGTTCAGGTACAAAACCAAAACATAACCCCATAAAAATTCCTATGAAGAAAATTATCCCAGCCAAAACAAGTGCAATTGTCAAAAAAACCCCATTGGCCTAGTGGGGGTAACAGATCAACAGAAGACTGGACAACTGTGGAATTACTTCCAAGAGTAATTGGGGAACAGATTAGTGGAGAAAAGCTGGAGGAATTTGGTGGAAAGCATAAAGATGGGAACTGGTATCAGAGGATTACACCACTCAGAAAGAGCTGAGCCACGTGAGAGGTTGATGGGTGGGCTGCTGTAGTGCTGCTTCTCATCTCTGTTATTTGTGCCTCTACTGTTGCTTCTGATCCTTACTTTTCACAGACTTTTCCATGCTTTCCCTGCTGCCTTTCCACACTGCTAGAGTCAAGCCTGAAAGGCTTTCAGTGGCTACAAATATCTGCTTTCTGCACTTACCTCCCCTCTCCCTACTAGTTCAGCCTTGTCAATGGCTGAAGTTAGCATCAAAGTAAAATGAGGTTATAGCAACTACAAGATCAGCCCCTGCTACAAACATTGCCCTTCACCCAAGGACACTGGATCAATAAGCCTCATAGAAGCATGGCTTTTGGCAAGCCCGGTCTGGGTGCAATAGCATAGAAACAGTCATGTAATTTTCAGACGTTTAGGCAGGATCGGGCAAAGAATTTTCCTTGCAGCAGAGGAGGATTTAACTCCCTTTCACATATCTTCTCTCTCACAAATTAGTGTACTGAATTGTGGATTTGTTCCTTATTAGCAAGGTATGGAGGAAAAAAAATGCTTCCAGAACAAAATGTTCAGGAAAAGTAATTTTAGTGAGCCAAAAGTGAAGAAAGTAATTCTGGCTCAATTATTTACAGAGAAGCTACAGTGCCAAGGTTCCTCCTCCCCTGCTTCCCATGATGTAGCTCTTCTGTCAGACACCTCCCTTCAGACACTGTGCCAATCTGTCCTGGTTTAAGAATGGTACTCCCCAATTCTTGCCCCCACAAGACTCTCCAAACCAGACACGACTCTCTTGTTCCATTTTCCCCTCCCCCTGCAGTGTGCTGGAGAACTGGAGGCACAAAAGACAAAGATCACAGGCTGAGAGACATAAGAACTATTTACTGCAAACAGCAATGAGATATGAAAGCCAACAGTATCAGCAACAATACTAACAACAGAGGGTAAAGGAAAAGAAAGCATTCATATGGAGAAAATCCTCGATAATAGACAATTTTCAAGAATACTTTTAAACCAAGATCTTTCAATGCAGTGGACAGATAAATAGGCCTGTAGCCCCAATTATGTCAAAGATACTCTGCTGACCAAATTAACTCTGGATCACAGCCTGAGTTTCCACACTTTTCTATCTTCTGTTCAGTACTTGTGTCAGGACTCTAATCATCACAGAAATTACTCCAGGAACTCATTTCACAGTCAGACAATTCCATGACCAACACTGACCTGCAGTAACAAGAATGCATGGTTCTCTACGGCACTGAAGGCTCTTGTCTCTAAAAGAACAATTACAGTACTTACCTTTTAATACCTAAAACCTTCCAGATTCCAGCTCGTGTTGCATCGCTGGTTAATTTATTTCAAATATATGAATATCAAAGCCTGACATACCAGTTTCACTAGCAAAGTTCATTGCCAGGATGCCATTAAGAAAAACACTCACTCAAAGCAGACATCACATTGTTGAATTTTACTTATTTAATAGTTAACTTAATAATCAGGACTTGACTTTACGTGTTCAATGTTCTGTTGTAACCTGCATTTCCAAATGCTTAACAGTTATGGCCAACACTCTGTTAAAATTTTTTATGGCTTTCTGTTGGAAAGCGATTGACTGTACAATCACTCCAATGCAGTTGACCCCTTGTAAAATCCTGTCAAATCTGCAGCACTGTTTTCTCTATCATCAAAACTCTATCAAGTTTTACTTAGAAAAATAAACACACAAGAAGTTATATATCACTTAGTTTTACTTATGCAAGCTCACTGTTTCAGGAAAACCTGGAATTCTGATAGTCTCCTTGCTAAGAGACTTGCTAGAAAAATCTTGTCCTTTGAGCACTACAGTATGAAATGTTACTGGATTTATTAATTCTGAGAGAAAGTATTTATTCAACAATAAATAATTCATATTATTTATATTAACTTCAGGTTTATTTTTACATTAAAAAACATTTTTTCTACAGATCACCTGAATTATTTAAAAAACCCTGCAGTTCAATAGGGGATAATATTCCTATCTGTGGTGAAGTAAAATTATTTTTCAAAAGCAAATTCAAATTTCTGGAAAAAAAATGCAACATCTAAAAAACAACAGTTATAGAATAAATCCAGGACAATATAGAAAAATTACCTGCATTTCTGATGCTGCATTAACTGATAGAATAGAATTTTTTTTTTTTTAAATTTAAACCTACTATTGAGAAAAGTAGGTTATTTGGAGAAAGTGACCACCGTGAAAGACTTGAAAAAGAAAATCACGCATTTCCAATCTGTCAAACATTTGTGTAAGTTTTAAGAATAAAAAGTTCTCAGTTATCAATTCTTTGAGGTTTTTCCTCTTTGACAATTACAGAATTCTTGAAAGCCAGATATTCCAAGAAAGATACATAAAATATTTCTGTAGAACTATGTCTCTATAGCTATATACCACTATTCATTCATCCTTGTAAGCCTCCGATGGCGTCTCTTGATGCGCTTCAAGTTCCATTTGTGTGTCTCCAGCATAAAAGTTCCATTGTAGACAAGCAGCACAGTCACCTCCTCATGGTAAGTGAGATTCTGCAGGAGCTGATAAAAAACACAGAGAAAGTAAAAATAGCTACATATTCCTTATTATCTAAAAAAGCTGAATAAGATCTATGAAAGACCTTAGATCTCAAAAATATCACTTTTACAGCCTGACAAATTAAGTGTATTTGTTCCTAGAAACCCCCTCAAAGGGACTCATTCTTTAGCCAATTTCCATGCATTGCTATTCTTACTAGCAGAAAATCTTCGTATCTAATCTGTACCATATTGCTGCCATCAATCTCATTGCTTTTTTGCTGTATCCAGAGAGTAACTGCACTCTTCTGCGGGCACAGAATAATATTTTTTCCTTCTTTCCCCAGGGCAGAACAGAAGATAGTAATTGTACCCAAGTAAATCTATGTCTCTCTTAAGGCTTGCACTTCTTCAAGCTAAGCGATTTCCATTAGTGGAAACTCAGAACAATCAAAATTACTTAGAAGTTGCACTGCTACCTTCTGGAGTAATTCCAGCCCCTGTACTGTACTTTTCTAAAACCAAAGCTGGATACTTATGATAAACCACACCTTGCCAAACAGAAGCCCGGCACACAAAGATGTCATGCAGTGGATAACAAGCAGTGCTCAAGATGACATTGAAAATTTACCTACTTCCCCCTCCCCAGTCATTTAGGCATTTATGCCTTACACCAGATGCTGTTGTTTTTCCCACTTAAATACCAAATTTTATGTTTGTCTGTACTGAAATGAATCTTGTTTTCAATAAAAGTTACCTAATCTAAGATTATTTAGAATTCTAATCTTGCTTTACAGCGAAGAAAGGATTAGCTCTCAACATGGTGATCATCTGTATGCTTAATAAACATAATCAGTTTCACCACAGATTTGTATTAAAAATACTAATTTTTAAACCCACTTCTAAGAACATATTCAGTTCATCTACCATGACAGCAAATGACAACTATTCAAAATACAATATTCCTAATCAACTTTACTGCGTATTAATTTATATCCCTCCCCTCTGCAGCTTGCTTAAATATACAACCATAAAAAGTGTCAACATACTGAAAAAAAGGGTCCAAATTCTTCCTGTATCCACTGGGTACATATATGGAACTTGGCTTTGTATGAAAAATTGTCACACTTTCTAGTAGGTGATTACATATTTTCTTCCTAGTAAGTGGTGACATATAGCATAAGCTCAGGAACTGCAGAAAGCCATGAGCAGCAGAGTCTGGCCTTCTCAGCCTGCCCTTTGCAGCCCTTTAATCATCCTCTAATGCAGCCCACACAAACACTCTCAATCAACTAAACCTTTACGTGACATGCTCTCTAAGTTTTCTGGTGACAGGCTATTATAACTTGCCATGTCACTTGCTGACGGGGCAGAGGGAAGGAGGCATAAAGAGAATCTTCAGCAACATTTCCTAACACTCTCCCTTGTTGCTGAATAATGCTGCAACATAGTCCTCGAGCTTCCTCTTACCAGGATGTTGACTTTTTTTGCTTTTTTGAAGTTCTGAGATTTTTTTTAATTCTGCTTTATTTTAATTTTGGTCTTTCTGGTTAGCTATGAAAAAACCTCAATTTTTCCCTGTCTCTATTCTTAGTAATTTGACAACAGACTCAAGTTTTACAACAGACTCTGGACCCCGACAGCAATTTTCTACAACTCTTTAAATTTGGAAAGCATTAGATTTAGTTGAGCTATTTATCTTTCAACATCTTTCTCTAAGTAGGACAGTGCATGGAAAAGCTAATTCAATACAGAGAGGAATTGTAAGAAGACAAAAGGGAACAGATAACACAGAACTGCAGGCAAGGGAATACAGGTGACCTCGTCCCCGACAGCCTCACCCCGATGAATCACAGATATATCCAATAAAGGTAAGTGACAGAAATGAGTGGGTTAGCTGGAGAAGAAATCATGGAAGATCATGAACATGAGGATGATGAAGAAGGATCCTGAGCAGACAGAACCACTGTTATGAGGTCAGTCTGGGTCTGCAGTTAGAGGCTGTTGTTGGAACCTGCAGTCATAGTCTAGTCAGGTAAAAGCCTGCATTCAGAGTCTGCAAACTAATATATGCAGTCATAGTTTAGCAGGAAATAACCAGCAGTCAGTAGGAGCTTCATGCAGCCAGAGACAGTGAATAGCTGGAGTGAGGATGGAATAAACCACAACCCTTTTCATGGCTGTGATAAACAGGAAGTCTGTGTCTTGGCTCATTTCTACCCTCTAATGAGGGGGCTGCTGCAACACAGAACAACAGAAGTAATGTGGTCAGGAAATGACCAAACTGCATGGAGGTAAGCATACTACAAGATCAGAAGGAACAAGCATTACCTTCCATCTCCTGCCAGTAAGATAAATGCTATGAGGTGGCTTTACTCAGACCCTTTGATTGCTATTTACTGAAAAAATAGGGCATACCAGCCAGATTTTCTAAAATACAGTGTACAATAGGATATAGAAGTGATATCTTTATAAAAACCAGCATACTACTAACTCTTGCCTCCCTGTAAAAGTAATCTTTACTGTTTCAAGGATAAAGCTGAACATAACACTAGTTTCTGTTAATGGTGCAGGTGAACAGCCACCCTATTTATGCCTTTCAAACCTTGGCACAACATCACTGCATGACTAGAAAGTCAACTACCTTTTTCTAAATTTTGACTGAAAAGCACAATTAAACTGATCCCTCTCAGAGCATAGATATCACTTTTTCTGAGTCCTTAAGTCTCAGATTAATACAGAAAAAGTATTCAAGTAAAATGTGGGACTCTTCTAGTTCTGATCTCAGCAGCACTAGCCTGCTCCTCCTCCAGTATATCATATCTGATTTGTTGGGAAGTTGGTTTCTCCTACAGTCTGAATTCTGTGTTAGCTAGAGGCATTACCTTTTACAACCTTTTCCATGGTAACCCTGTCCACTGGGGGTTAACACAAGATATTTCCAGTGAGGCCACAACTCCAGAGTGGGTTTCTGAGAAGATGAGCCTTGGTCTAAGTTGTCTGAACTCTTGCATGACTGTCCTTAAAATGGACAAGTCCTCTCTTTAATTCAAAGTTCTTAGGTAAAACAGGGGTAAGTTACACAGTGTTGATTAGTGTATTATCACATAAAATTCAATTCTCCTACACTTTAAACTTCCTATTTCATTTCTACCACACACCTTTGGTGTAATGAAGAAGTACTGAGATGTTCTTTTTTTGCAAGCCGTTTCCACAACCATTTCAAACACTCTTCTCTCATTCATTGGATCCATTCCCTGAAAAGGAAAAAAAAAAAAAAAAAAGTCTGTTCTCTCCACTATGTCATAAGCATCTGTATATAGAAAGGGCAATACCACACTATTGATTCTCACCTGATTTATTTCATCAACAACCCTGAAAGGACATCTGTTGAGTTCTTGCAGAGCCATCAGGTATAACATAGTGGAAACAGTTTTCTCACCTCCACTGTGATGATACGGAGACAACTCATGAAGCTCAGTGCTACTGTGAAATTTGACTCTAATGCGAATTCCGTACTTCTCATACTCCTCCTGTGAAAGTGAGTACCTTTCAAACTCATTTTCTTTGTATTATAGCTTATTTTATTATGACATGCAAACTAAAGAACATTTATAAAATGTACATGGGTCTATCAACCATGCAAGTTCAATGTAAAATCAATATATTAATTCTAGTTCATATATATATATTACTTGTTTCATCTGTTTTCCTTAACTCTTGTCTACTTTTGCTAGAGAATTTCCAATATCATTCCTTTTCCATGACTATGATTTGTTAATTCCTGTCAATAAAGGCTTCATATGTAGTGAGAACATCAACAGGAAAATAAAGATCTTGGCTAGAAAAAGAAGAAAGCAACGCTCCTATAAATCCCATTCATCAGAAAAAAAAAGCCTCAGGATACGATCAGTTTGAACAGTGGAGTAATGGGGTGTGTGTAGGTTGAGTACCAATCTAAACCTCTCCAAGTGCAAGCAGCACAAAATCCATCAGGACAGCCATTTCCATTATATACTTCAATGGGAAAACCACACACAAGGATTTCAACCCTGGCTTTCTTTAACAGGAAAGTGAAACTTGTCAGCAGCCTCAGTCAATGATGTGAGGTATCAGGAGAACAGATGTGGTTCAAAAGAAGGACCACGCAATGAAATACATTCATGCTTAAGATGAAAAAAATCTTCAGAGTACTCTCTATTATTCCTGAAGCTGTGCTCAGTGGCCACTGAGTTAACTTGTGTTAACTCAGAGCACGATGCTAACAACACCAAAGATGTGGGTTCAGTTCCTGTATGGGCCATTTACTTAAGAACTGGACTTCATGATCCTTGTCAATCCTTCAAATTTATCTGTGATTCTGTGAGTTGATCTGATTACAACTTCATGTATAAATAAAACCCAGAATCTAAGGTCTCTAGGCCCACTGTAATTTCAGATGCATTGGCAAAGACTGAAACTAGGTTGGAAAAAGTGAACATACAGGCTAGCAAAACCAAATAAAAAGATTCACGTGAAAAACAGCCATGATGTCAGGCATGAGTCAGACCTTGACTACTGGCACACTATTTTGAATTCCAGTTCCAAAACGTGACAAAAATGATGCTCAAAACTCCTTGTGGTGAATCAATGAATGCAAGCGTTATCATGGCTAGCAATATGATTCTGGCTACTAAGTGTTACCAAGGAAAGTCAGATTGTCACAGAGGCTTCTGCTAGGATGTTAAGGAAGAACCCAGCGAAGTGTTTCACACTGTATCACAGAATCACTTAGGCTGGAAAAGGCCTCTTAGATCAGAGCCCAGCCTATGACCAAACACCAACCCGGCAAATAGACCATGGCACTAAGTGCTCTGTCCAGTCATCCCTTAAACGGTGGGAGGACGGTGACTCCATCACCCCCCTCCTCAGTCCATTCCATGTTTAACCACCGTTTCTGTAAAGAAGTTCCTCCTAATATCCAGTTGCTCATATTATCCAATGGTGACAGCAGATGGTGTCACCAAAGACATCCACAAATCTCAAGATTCCTATAAGGCAGACTAACAGAGGCTTGAACTTCAGTGTCACAGAAATATTTCTAATAAAAAGTAATTCTATCTCAAGAGTCTATCTTTATATCTACAGGTGAGGCACAAGATTCTCCTGAAGAGAATGGTAAGGAATACAAACTCAAGATTTTCCACCCTTTTAGACTGTAAGCACTAATCCCTTGAGGAAAGAAGTTTTACTCACTGGCATAGAACTGCTAGCTAATCTCTTAAAACTGTGACATCTTTGCTAGAGAAAAGCAAGACCTTCAAAAGAAGAGACTTAGAAAGACACTCTGCACGCCTTTCTTTTGCTTTTTAACTGCTTTACTGTTCCTTCTGTGTTGTGGCTCCCAAATACTTGTATCTAAAAGATAGTTTTTGTGTAATAGAGATCTATTGAGTAATTATCAAAAGTCCTGAAAAGTCTACATTTTAATGTTCTACTGTTTCGTATTACTAGTCTCCAGGTAAACATTTTTATGCAGTTCATATAAAGAGCTTTACCAGTCTTTCTTCTGCCCTGAGTAATAACTGTCACTGCTATTTTAAGAAAAGCTGCTTGAGTAATTTACAACATCAAAAAAAGACAGAAAAGAATTATTGTGATAACTTTCACTATTGTGTAGTCTATGTGTTAACATATGAAAGTCTTGACATAATCATTTCAGTGATCAATTTAAAAAAAATACCAATTTTCCCTCTTTTGTTCATTGCAGTGAATATTTCTCCCCAAGTTTTACTGATGCTTTAAACTCTTCACCAGAGGTAAAACCCTACCTATAAAGGTAATTGAGATGGTAACAGGATGGGTCAAATTACGGCTGCCTTCAGAATAGACAAAATCTGCCCCCAGATTCCAGTAGAAACTACAGGTAGAACCAAATTGTCTTAGTTTGAAAGACAGGTATCTGCTAAGGAGGGGCAGGACCTCCTTAGGAAATGTGGAATCCAAATCCTCTCCCTCCAAATTATTATAATTTAAGAAATTAAAGGGGCTTTCAGGCAGAGTTACGGGATAGGGATAACAGTTCTTTACTAGTATTTCTAACAATGCAAACAAACAATAACAATTATAGCTACGATACCACGCAGAACCAGGGAAGCCCCCCCGAGGGCTTTGTTCTCACAAAGCTCAG
>VZUI01089368.1:0-14721 GCA_013401135.1 Cettia cetti
GTTTGGTTTGGTTTGGTTTGGTTTGGTTTGGTTTGGTTTGGTTTGGTTTGGTTTGGTTTGGTTTGGTTTGGTTTGGTTTGTGGTGGGGTTGGTTGGGGTTTTTCTGCCTTGAAGAGTTAAACCACATTTGGAAGCTCTTGAGCTTCCAGTGACACAACAGTCTCAAGATAATCCCTTCCTTTTAAGCAAGCATGATAAGCAACTGCAGAATGCCCCATTCAAGCATTTTGGATACTCACCTTCTGGACTCAGCTGTTAAGTGCAAACAAGCACCAGAAAGCACAGTGTTCCAGAAAATCTTGAAAATGTTTCAGTCAGAATACTTATGTCTCCTAACCAGTGGCTGTGTGGAGATGAACACCTTTGCTTCGTCTTTGACAACAGTGGAAATTGGGATGGTTATGACTGCAGGTGGCAAGACTGAGCCCTGTATTTTATCCCACTCTCATGGTGTTTTCTGAAATAAAGTGTCAGAGAAACATGTACAATTGTAATGTATTCCATACATTTTTCTGGTGTAATCAGTACACAAGAGACTCTTTGGATATACAGTCACTAGGGAGTAGTACCTGCTCTGTTTTGACTCAGATACAGTATGATCTTTACCCTTTGCTGTAAATTGGCTCAGAGCACATCTTTATGTGTCAGTTTTGCTATTCACTTTCAGATGTTACCAACTCCCAGCATTATGGGGCTGTGTTGCACTCCATGAGATTTTCATTCTACACATTTTTCAGTTTCTTTATACGGCCAAACGAAAAATTCAGTATTCAGGAACATCACACTTTTTTTTTATACACTCTGGTGAGACTTTGTGTTCAGAACCTAATGAAGGGATTATCCTCGTCCACATGTGGTATTTTGCAGCTGTAGGAGATATGTTATTATTCCTTGTTTGTTTTGCAGCTTCCACACAAGCATGTTGATCTGGTTGCTTTGTAAAAGCCTTTACAAGCCACTCTGGGGAAGGCTGTTTTGTAGCACTAGAGCCCAGTCCTAAGAACAAGTACTGATACTCAGTTGCTGCCACTTGTAAAGGGAAGCAAGGAACAAAGCATCTATGTTGGAGGAGTCAGTCATATGTCCTAGACAGAAGGAAATATCATGTGTGGCAGGAAGGGAAGGAGCTTAGGAAAGTATGTAAGATTAACTGCATAGGAGAGGGTGACCGGAAACCACATGAGAACAAATGTGATTTTAACACAGTTTACCAAGACATTTCACATCTATTTTACGTTGCTTTGGAAACTATTTCAGTTCATTTGCAGACAGCAGCATTCTCAAGGGCAGCAAATTTAACAAGGTGCACAGATACAGTATGTTGGACAAAGAAGATACACCACAGAGATGTCTCCATGCCAGGAGGAAAAATGGTAGGAGGAAGTGGAGTGTGGTGTAAGAAAAAACCCAGCTCACAGAATTCAGCTCAAAGAAAAGAGATTCCAGCTCTCAACCTGTGACACAGGATTCAACCAAAGTGTGTTTTGCAGAAAGGCTTGATTCGTATTTGCAGGAGTCAAAGTGAGCACCAAGCAAAAACTGAAGCTAAACCAGATAAGGAAACCCACTCCAGTGTTCCACTTCTTTTGTGTCTGCTGGAATGGTATTAAGCTATATCAACCAATTGTGTGCCTTGTGCAGTGAGCAGTAAGAAATGGTGGGGTGCAAAGTTCAGCTGCCTGCTGTTACTGCACTGCAGAGGTACCCCCTTCCTCTTCCCATCTTGCTCCCACAAACAAGACAACTCTGAGATGCTCTGTCCTACTGCTTGGGAGTTACATCAGAGGCTGAATTAAGACACTGCTACAAGGACCCAGTTTTAACATATGTATCCTTTCCCTTCTGTAAGCCTGGACTTGTTAGTGGTTGCCATAAATTACAGAAGATCATGTACTCAGCATAACCTCTGGCTCACATCCTCTGTTAGACACAAACCCCTTTATGGTTAGCTCCACCACCGTGGCTTTGAGGTTAATTACAAATAGTGTTCAATGCCCCATGGCTTTACTGTCCATTGATATTAGTTCAAAATCCCTGAGCCACTCTGCTCTAATTCTGAGCAGGTAATTTGATGGACTGAAGGAGAGTTTTACCCCAAAAACCTTTTTCCTCTCACTTCTTTGAGTTGCAGAGCCTCTGACCAAAGCCTTCATACCTAGCAGAGCATGCTCCCTCACTGCTACATCTGCAAGCTGTTAGTCCAGATTTGCTGCTCATGCAGCACACAGCAGCTTTGTAAGCAAGTGGTTTTGCATGGAGGGGATAATCCAGTGTCTGAAGAATCTATAGCTTTTTAACTGAAAATTCTCCATCAGCAGGCTCCAAACCTGACTGCCACCCACCCACTGGCTGTGGCAGCAGCTGGCTGTCCTGTCCCCCTACAGCCAGGCTGACACTCAGGTTGTGGCTGTGCTCTCCCTGCCCAGCTGGGGCAGGCACTATGGGAAGTGTGTGGGTGCTGGACCCCTGCTGCCATTCCCCACTTTCTCAAAGGCCAGGAACAAGGTGGAAATTTGACAGGGATCACCCACCAGTCCCTCTTGTCAGTCTTGATCTTATTTTCTCCTGTGGCTTTGTGCCACACAGAGACAGTTTCCAAAGAGACCATGCTATCATATCTCTCTGTGCACATCCTAGAGGTAGACTGAAGGCTAAGCAATTTCAATATGAAGCCCTGCCTCCCCAAATTTAAATCCTAGACCAGCCTGCCAGAGTGAAAATGGAAATAATTTTAAACTATGACTCCTGTTTTCTTCATCCATTTGTAAAAGAGTAATATGGAAAGGCACAGTGAAAGGTGGGATGGACATTGTGTTTGAAGCTGAAGGAACTCCCTAGCTTAAAGATTTCTAGTTGTGCTCTAACAAAACTACCTCATCTGGAGCCCAAGATGAAGTTTCAGCATCCCTTTAAAGCAGTCAGGTTTTCTTAGATGTGCAGTGTGACTGGTGATGTGCTTACAGAATTTCACAACTATTCCTTTCCTTTCTTTCTTTTCAGACCTTGAAGTATTAGGGTCACAGGAAGCAGTTTCTTCTTGCTCTTGCAAGAATCAGGGCTCATCATGAATATGTATGGTATGCGGTGATTTAAGAAAAATTTCTTTAATTCCAGTGAAAATGACAGAAGTGTTGGGAAATTTAAGTTCTTCATGGCATGCCCTGAGTCAGAGTGGCCTGATGAACGCTGAGCTGACCAGAAGGCAGCAGTGTGCTCTTTGGCAAATATGTCCAAGGGTATTGTGGTCTGTACTTGGCAGCATTTCCAGCTCATGGAAGGAACTGATCCCTCCTCTTCACTCAGCCCTGTGAGACAGATCTGGATTACCGTGTCCAGTGCTGGATTCATCAGCACAAAAGAACATGCTGGAGTGAGTTCAGCAAAGGTACCTTGAAGATTGTTAAGGAGCTGGGGCTGATATCAGAAAAGGGAGAGAGAACTGGGCCTGTCCAACCTGGAGAAGACTCGGGGAACCTTATCACTATAAATGTATCTAGAGGGAGAAAAGAAGACAGATCTTATAGTGTTGTCCAGGACAGGAATAAAGACAACAAGCACACACTGGAATACAGGAAATCCCACCTAAACATAAAAACCTTTCTTCCTGTGCTCTAACACTGGAACAGGCAGCCTGTGAGGGAGGCTGTGGAGTCTCCATCCTTAAAGGTAGCTTTAATCCAATATGAATATAGTCCTGAGCAACCTGCAGAAGTGGCACTGGGCTCCAGAGCTGTCATCCAGCCTCAGTGCCACCACAATTCTACCCTGTGGTTCTATCACACAGCACTAAGTTCCAACTGCAAAACGTGTTTGAGGACATACTAGAGGAAGTGGTACTGCTTTAAAGCACAGTTGAAATTATAAAAAGTGCAAATAAAGATTCTAAATTAAATGAAATATTAAATAAAATAAGTTTTTTGCACATGGGCTGAAGTGTATGCGTCCTGTACATTTGTCATCTCCAAGACATTAAGATCTTCTGAAGATTTTTTTTTCTGCTCTCCATTCATACATTCTGTTGCAGGGTCTAAAATTTCCTGAAAGAGGTTTGGTTTACCAACACATAGTTTACAATAACATTTTGTTTTTCTCTCTGTATACATAGTCCTGGTCTTTCTAAATCTATGTTCCAACAATTCTGCGACTCCTTACAGCATCTTCCCACAGAAGATGAACTCCAGTGTGATTTTCACAACCCAGAAGCAAGCCATCCCTGAAGGTGGACTCTTCACCCATGTCTTCTGTCTGAGTTTAAAAAGTGGAGATTGGCCATGGCCAACTCATGGAGGAGGTTCTATGGGTAGATGAAAACCAGGAAGGGTGCAATGGGGACCACTATTAGTTCTTGAGATGCAAATACAGAAACTGTATCACACATGGTAGTAGTTCAACCTACCTGTGTCCTGTTCAGCTAAACTGACAAGGAAGGAATAAAAAATCTAGTAACTAGTTTAAGCCCAGATTTGACTAAATGCAGTAAGGTATAGATGCAGAGGCTGTCAGCCAGACAGTGTGACTGTAAAACATAGCATTCCTAAAAACTGTGTATCCCTTCTGCAATTATTTCTAGATTCCATCTTGCAAGGATAAGTGGATAAGCCCCTTATTGGGCTCCTGTTAGTGTGCATATCTGTAGGCTTGCCTATGAAGTTTTTTGCTTTTCCTTAGGTGGGAATTAGTATTTTAAAAAATGGGAGAAGGCCCATTGCCCTTTTCCAATGTAATTTTTCATCCTTCCAATTCTTCCATCATATCTCAACATAACTGATTATGAGGAACCATTCTTTTTTTTTTCTTTTTTTTTTTTCTCTTGGTCACTGTGGAAGTTTTTGTTATTAAGAAGGATGATTCCTCCCATAAAACACCAACTGGTTCCTGTCTCTCCAGTCACAGTGACATTCCTGACATTGGTTTCCACATGCTGCCCCACCAGATCTTGCATAAGCCATAGTTTGTCCAGGTTTCAATGCAAGCAAACAGAAAACAGCTGATCACTTCTATCTGAGTTAAAGGAGGCATTATGTGCACTTTATTCTGTTCAACCAGCAGAAATTCAGAGGAGAAAACCAGTGATACAGTGGGAATCTCCTACCTCATGGGCAATGACTCCTGGTGCCAGCTTTCACATCAAGATCAGCTGAATAGAAAGTGTTTGGCACAAAAACTGAAAGATTTGGTCATGCAAACAAGCTCTCAAATTAAAATGAGAACATACCTCCCTGTTTTACACCTAAAATAAAGAATTTGAGCCAGTGTCAAATTCTCTGATTCCAGAACAATAACAACTGGGGTCTGATTAATGTTCAGGCCCCAGAGATGTTAACTATACCAGGACATGTTCCTTCACAGTTGGCCAAAAAGTGACTTGGTTTTATGACCACAAGGAGATGAGGAGATCAGACTGCAAAACTCTGAGAGGTCTTTCTCATAGCAGAAGGACAATCAGGCAGAAAGACAAGCAGGCAGCACAAGGCTATCTTATCCTCAGGCCAGAATGCAAAGACATTTCAGCTGACAATTTCACAAGCTTTTGAGTCTTGGACACCAGCTGAGTCATTTGCATCTGGTTATCCAGTCATCTTGCCTGGATCTTCCTCAAACCCAGCATCTCAACTTGTTGCTTCAAAGACATCTAAGACAATGGACAATTTTAAGACAGACTTTGTGTAAGGCATCAGTGCTTGTGCAGTCACCTTTGAAAAGCCAATACTTGAGAGAAAGCTGGCAACCCACCCTGTTGAGCAGGGAGTCTCCTCCACCTTCTACAGCCACTATCACAATTTTCCTGTGCTCAGTTTTCATGAGGACAAGCACTGTCACTGCAGCAGCTGTCAGTAATCCACCTCCTCTCCTGTGAATGCAAGCACCACAGAAAGCTTTGCCTTTACCTCCTCTGAGCAGCCTAACCTCTGCACCACAAACACTGAGGCTTTCCTTTCCAAGGAAGGGTACTGCCTTCCACTCTCAAAAATTTGGAGTCAAGCTCCAAAGGATTCTCTTATATCAAAGATGCCAGGGCAGAAAGAGGCAGCTTTCCCCTGGCCCAGGGGTGTAAGGCCAGGCAATAAGCCAGGTACTGCCAGGGGTGCTATTCCTGATAGTCCTAATATTAATTCTAATTCCTAATATTAATTCTGGATTCCTCTAGTTGTCTACATTTATACCCCTCCATGCACCTATAAATTTTTTGTCTCAGCATGCATATAGAGGGTCCTTACTCACAACAAGTAATTGGTTGTCCCTGATTATGCCATGAAGAGGGAAGTATCCCAATATTTTTTGAGGAGACAAACGAGTAACGTACTCTCACCAATGTGGCTACACGTTCTCCTTTATTCTTCATAAACTGGCAGCTTTTATACAGTTTAATATTGTTTACAAATCAAAGTGTTCCCTCATTGGCATGCAGCATACAAGAATGTAAATAAACATTGTTTACGTTTCACACTTAAGGTGGCTAAAGTGCCCAAACTAACATCTGTCCAAATCACCTCCTAATTAACTTACTATCTTTCCCTCATACCTTAACATAATTTCTAACTGTGCCACAGGTCCAGGCCTTCACTCAGGCCTGCCCCTGGGCCTAACTAAAAGGCCTCAGGCCCACTGACCCAGGCTGGGTTGCCCAACCTAATTCAGGAGCAAATCATGCCCCTGCTCTCCAAGAAATTCTGCTACAATGCCATCACAACACATGCTACTTTGCAGACCTAGTGAATAATTGTTCCTCATACTACTTTCCACGGCTGCTTTGTGCTCCACAGCTGGCAGAGATTCTTGGCCTCCTGTCCAAACCCCAAAAGTTGAACTCCCCAAGAGGCAAGTTCTACCATCACGTGACAAAAGCTGTGTGACCTGACACCCATTACAACAGCACAAATGTCAATCTTGTACTCAAACTAGCTGCACTGTACAGGAGATACAGGCATCCACACACCCAAAAATGTCACAGAAATTGTATTGTGGAAGCAAAGAGCACGGGGACTATAAGATATTTTATCAGATGACTTACTGCCAGAAGACAGCAGCTTGGAGTAAGCATTAGACAATTTCAGAGCAATGCCTTCTCCTCTTTTCCATGAGCTTGCACAGCTGCACCAGCAGACGCAGACACTTCATTTCTTCTGCTCTAGAGAAGCTTATGGCTTAAAGAGTGCTGTACAACCACTGTAAAACTGTGTGAGGAAAATCACATGTTAAGTACTTGCTATCTTGCTCAAGCTACTAATAGTCCTCCCCATGACAAACAGATATTTTACACACTTTTAATGAAGGAAAGGAAAAAAAAACCTACAGGGAGGCAACAATCTTTCAAGAGGAAAGAGAAGTAGGGTCTATGAAAGAAAAGGAAACTAAGAAGAGGGTGATGTAATGGAACTGTAGCAAGGCATGAGCAAGTGACTGTAAGAAATGCTGACTCAAGTGAGACTTGTTTGTTATCAAAGCAGTTTGTCCAAGTCTTATCTCATTTTTTTCAAATAGTAATAGAAACATCACTCCTCTCCTGATGACTGAGATTTGAGTAAAAAATCTGGGACATACATATATTATATATAACAGTGTGCTGTCCTGGCTTTGGCTGTGGGGCACAAAATTAATTTTCTTCTCTGTATCTGGTACAGTGCTCTGTTTTGATTTTAGTATCAGAATAATATTGATAACACATTGATGTTTTAGGTTTTGCTCAGTAGCTCTTCCCCAGAGGCAAGGACTTTTCAGTGTCTCTTGCTCTGGCACTGAACCTGCGCACATGGCCTGGAAAACTGACCCAAACTGCCCAAGGACCATCCCGCACCACAGAATGTCATGCCCAGTGGCTGATTTTTTTCTGGGAAATGGACTGGGTATGGGTCAGTGGGTGGTGAGAAATTGTATTGTGCCTCACTTGTCTGTCTTCAGTTTCCTTCCTCTGTCTCTCTCCTTTTCCTTGCTACAACATCACAACTATTACAAAATAGTTGGCGGTGCTGTTACTGTTATTATATTTTATTTTGTTTCAATTATTGAACTCTTCTTATCTCAGAACGAGTTTTACAGGGTTTTTTTCTGATTCTTCTCTCCTCTGTGGAGAGGGTGGGGGAGAGACTGAGCAGCTGTGTGGTACACACCTGCCAGCTGGGTTTAAACCATGACGTGTGTGTACATAAGAATATCAATATATACTTATAAATACAAATGCTTGGTATATGTTCAGGACTTGAATTTTTTCAGCTCAATTTTTTCTTAAAAACAGGTAGCAGAGGGCTTTGGTTTTCTGGTCTTTTTCATTAGGAGATGAGTAAAGATAAGTGATTGCCTGGAAAAATATTTCACATGTAAAACTGAACAACGTTAGATGCACACATTGTCAGGCAGAAAAAATATTTAAGTGGGACTAATTCCAGTATCTGATATTAGTTCACTATAGATTGCTGAACTTTCTTTCATCTGTGATCCTAGTTGATACCAGTAGCTCAAAAAAAAACCCAAATCATATTTTTAAAAACAAAGGTCATCCTGCTTAAGTAAAACGCCTTTTTGTATTTAATGTTCAACAAAGCCAAAGAAGGAAAGAGTGGTGAAAGAAAACAAATATGAATTATGAAGACTATCTCTCCATTTATTCCAGGTAAAAGCTGATTAAGTTGGTCTGACTGCTAAACAGACTTACGAGCAGATTCAGCTCAAGCAAGTTAAAACTCCCTCTAACGGCAACTGGATAAAGGACAGACTGAAAAAATTAAAAGCATCTCACTGTATTTGAAACCTATTTTTCACTAAGAAAATGTTGGTATGAATTCTTTTGAAAAGTGAAACTTTAGCCAGTGCCTAAGATTCTTTTAAATTACAACTTCTTTTACATTCCTGACATGAATTTTTTATGAGCTTTGTGAGATGTGTTATGCAGAAATTTACACATTGTGTAAAATGTGTTTTCTCTAACCTGTCTGTTGCTTTAACAAACTGCTTTAGAAAAGCACTCAGGACAGATGACTGCTCCTGTACACAAAAAAGGTCCTGGTACTCTGCAACACCACTCCCAACAGTAACACTAAACACTTAGAGAGATGACTTAATTACAGAATCTGGAATTCACAGACAAAATACACATTTAACCTGTGTAGGGAGTGCAATAAAATCATAAAAGATTATATTCTGCTAGCGAATACCAAACAGAAATTGTCCCTAGAAAACCATGAAAATTTGGAACAAACATCAACTCCTTTCAATTGGATGAGCACTTGTGTGCAGGATTAAAATGTTAAGGAAGGAAAGTAACTAAGGGATTGCCTGTAAGTACCAGTTAGGTGTGCTGGAAGAAGCATAAAGGGAAAAAGTAACAAAGTCACCAATTTAGAAAGCTTCAACCTCTGTCATAATGAAATCTAGCAATGCTTTTTCCTTTAACCCTGATGTAATTTCAGTTCTCGTATAATTTCTGTTGGATATTCTCCTTTATTGCTATCTTTATTTTCTATTCCTACGCACAAACATGGGATTAAAAAAACTGAGAGACCATTATTTGATTTCTTGTTAGCAGTAATGATTCTGTGCATAATTTTTACAGCCTGAAGGTGATTCCAATTAACACAAAACAAGAATCTCGGGTTCTTGCTGATCAAAACTGAAATGTTCTCAGAAGGGAGGTATTCAAGGAGGTAGAAATTCGAAGTAAAGTGAGTTGAATGTTTTTTAAAAATGTAAAAACTCATTCTAAAAAGCAGACTTTTTATTCAAAAGCTGAACTTTAAAAATGCTGACTTTTGATAAAAAGCTCACTAGAGCCATTCCCTATCTAGTAACTCTTTAGTAGCAGAAGTTTTACAGAGAAGTGTGGAATAGACTAGTCTTTTGTGCTAGCCTGCACTCCCCCTTCAGAATAAGAAAAGCATATCGAATCTGATCCAAACCTCACTTACATAAATAAAAAGTCTTGTGAATTCACACTAGCCCACATGAACTGTTGTTACCTCTTCTCATAGTTACTGGAGGTTCAAAGGATGAAATGACTGCTTACCCCAGCAACTTAAGTAGTAAGTAAATTTATAATGGCAGACAAAATAAAAGTGTATTTTGAAAGCAGGGCATACTTGCCTGCAAGATGCTAGAGACACGAGAGAGATCAGTCTATGCTTGTAAGTAAACTCATTTTTATTGAATGGTTTGAAGGGCTGCTTAAAACAAAAGCACTTTACAGTCTGTACATGCAGTTTCAATTAAAAAAAATAAATCTGTTTGTCAGAAAACATGCATATTTATGTACATCATTTTGAAATAAAAGAAAGCATTACCATTTACTGCAGAAATTCCTGTTTAAAAGTCTTTTAAGAGATAAGGCAGGCATCAGCAATTTTGCAAAAAGCAAAGCTTAGAAACTTTCTACTCTGAAGGTAAAGTTTATTCATTCAGAGACATTAGTAACAGCAGAAGAAGGTCGTTTAAGGATGGATTCAACTGAAAATGACAGTGGCTCAGTTGTTGAAAGTTTTGTTGTGGCCTGTTTGGCCCCAAAGAAGTCTTTTGCACATTTGTCTACAGTAAACTTGTATTTTTGGTTATCTTTAACAGCACACTCCCTGTATTTCTTAGAAGCATCTTCAAAAGTCTCCTTCACAAAAGACATTCTTAACTCTGCTGTTGGAGTGCCAGGAAATGTCTGGTGGAACAGTGACTGAAAGGCACTGTACTTGAGCGGTGGAGGGGGTTTGGTACTGCTTTTGCTGATCTTGCTTAATGCCTGTTCCTGAGGAGACAGAGAACCCTTATCAGAAATCTGGGAGAAAGTCCTTTTTGGAGGAGAGAAAGCTGACCTCTCACGAGCTTCCTGATGAAGGCACACTATTTCATTACGTGCCTGCTGGATGTCTCGCGTGTGGGTCAGAACAAAGGAGTTTTCCAGTTTTGGAGGCATAATGTCATGCTCAGTGTTTGGACAGTCCTGACTTTTTGAGACCTTGCCATCCCAACCTGTCCCAGGTTTGAGAGCTTGGACAGCAGTAGCATTTAACAGGCATTGCTGGTAGAGCAGAGCATCACTAATGGGGCCACATTTTGGCCACACTAAGAACCTAGAAGAAAGGGGGTACTGCCTGTAGGTAGTGGCTACACTGACATTCGAAGAAATTAGTTCCATGTTGCTAGGTCCTGAATACTGCATCGTTAGATCAAGACAGGTGGGTAAAAAATTGGAAAATTCCTTGTTTGGGTTATCAACCTGAGCAGTGTTGAAGGCAGTTTTATACGGACTGTATTCAGCTCCACGCACCATGCGGTTGGGGAGAAAAAGGGCAGCTGCTTGTGTAGCTTCCATCATATCTCTCTCCTTATACTCTCTCTCTAGCATAATGTTCTCCAATTCCTTATCAGCAAAAGCCCGTCTCTTTCTCATCCTGTCACTTACAGGAGGTGGCAGGGGTGAATTCCCTCCCAGGTAAGGGTCTGTAGGAATAGGACGGTAACCTAAAACAACAAAGCAGCATTAGGAATTAGGCCCCTTGAGGAAAACATTAAAGCTGTGTTTGTACCACAGCTCCCTGAGCCAGCCCCACCGAGCACCGTGCTCCTCTTGCCACAGACCCTGCTCAGCACCAGCTCCTACAGGAGTCACCACAGCAGAGGCTTAGCAATCAGGCACATTCAGATAAGCAAGCCCTGCTTTTTTTGACATGTGTAGCATGCCTCAGAGTTAGCTGATTAGTGTTTTTTTAAAAGGTGGTTCCAAACAAACAGATCAAGGGGGGAGAATTTAAAAAAATAAAAAAAACAAGGGCAAAGCCCTACTGTGTATTATGGCTGGTATTCCATCATGAGGCTTAAGGAGAGAGATAACCATTCACTTTTAACACATATAGAAAGCATTCAAATTTTTTATTCCTGCTGAACTAGAACTTCAATAAAACGTAGAAATTCAATTTCCAGCGCATTCAATTACCAAGCTACCCAGCTTATTTTAATATAACAGATAGGGTCCAATCCTGTTTGCAAGTAATTCCATGGAATTAATGGGACTATTTACATGAGTCAGGAGAACAGGATTTTACCTGTTTTCACCCCCATTCCTCTCATACACGTTTCCCCTTTTCCAAGGAAGATACCTATATCTACAGCTGGTGTCTTTTCTATTTTCTAAAGAAGAATCACTATGTACACATTGCTAGAGATGGTAGAAAATCCCAAGGAGAACTAGGAGAAAAGAAAAAGACAGTTAAGATAAATCAGAGGAAAGAATACAGAAGAGTCCTCAAAAGAATGAACTGTAGATGTAAATTAGAGGTTTCTAAAATATTAATTGAGCTTGAACAGGCAAAGAAAAAGAGCTTTCTATTTCAAAGAAAAAAAATTGAATTGAGAAGTACAATGATTTATAGGGATATAGTTTAGAAAATAATTAAATCAAACATAGGAATAAACATGTGCACAACCCCAAACGGATGTGGGGAAAGAAATACACCCTTTCACTAAAATCCCGATCTTTAAAATGTCATTCTTCCACAGGTAATATTTTCGACAGTGAAAAAATTAAGCACCTAATTTTGCAGATTTTACTATTGCTAATGTCACAAACGCTACTGTTGTGCTAGGCGTTCAGATAAAAAGAAGAAAAAAATCACTTTACTCGTTTGCTGATTAAAATATAGACTACGAATAAATTACCCTGCTCTGCAAAACGCTGCTGGGTAGCCGCGTAAAAAGACTGCCAGCTTGTAACAGTAACTCTCAAATTTCAAACTACCGTTGCTAGCATTTCAGGCATTATTTTGGGCAAGGAGGAGGGGGCAAGGAACCGAAATTCTGCCACATCGAAGGGCAGAAGCCTCCGTCGCGGGGCGCAGCTAGCGGGGCGCGCTTTAACTCCTATTTCGGGGAAGGATGCTGCCTTCGGAAGGGACCTGCGGGTCCGCCCGGGCAGAGCGGGGTCTCCCCGCTGCCAGAGGTGCTGCGGGAAGCCGCGGAGGCGCAGGGGATGCTCTTACCTTCCAGGATGCTCTTGGCCAAGAGGCTGGGCGTTCGGACGTGCCTCTGGTAGACGGCTTTGCGCTCCAGACTCGCCTGCTTCCCCGTCAGCCCCTTCTTGTCCTAGGAGAGCGATGGGATGGGCGCCGTCAGACCCAGGGCCGCCCGTCCCGTCGCGCCGCGCCGCGCCTCGCCCCGTGTCCCCTCACCTCGGTGGCCTGCTGCCGTCGGAGCGCCACCTGGGCGGCCATGACGCGCTGCCGCTCCACCACCAGCAGGCAATTGGCGCACTGGCAGTCGCGCCAGCGGCAGAACCGCTTGTGCCCCTTCAGGCACGACACCACGCCGTGGTTGCGGCACCGGGCGCACTTGGGAGTGCGGCTCAGCTTCCGTGGTTCGCCCCGCCGAGGAGTCGTCGCCGCCGCCGCCCCTTCCTCGCCTTCCTCCTCCTCCTCGTCCTCCTCCGGGCCGGTGCTGCCGCGCGGAGGGCCAGGTGCCTCGTCCGGCTCCCCTTCCAGGCTCTCCACGTCGATCTCCCAGTCGGCGCTGGCGCGTTCTTCAGCCATGGCTCCCCGGCGGCGCAGCTGCAAGAGAGGGGTCAGGCCTCCCGCCCCCGCGGCGGAATGGCAGCCGGGGCACGCCCGGCTTCCGAGGTGCCGCCTGCAGCCCCGCCGGGATGCGCCCCAGCCGGGAAGCTGCGGCAGAGCCCACCTGGGATGTCGTCTTCCCCCTTACCGTCAGCTCGGGTCTCTTGCGTACGGCCCACGCGGAGCCAAGTTTAGCCACGACGGACGCCTCCCTCTTCCCCTCCCTCCCTCCCTCCCCGGCTTGCGGGGAAGGAACTGTGACAGCTCGCTACAGGGAGGAGCGCGTCTCCTGCAGCGAAGGATGCGGCAGGAAGCGTCCCAGGGCGATGCCCCGCGCTGCAGCGCCAGGACTCTGTCCCGTCCTAACAAGATCCTGCTTATTACAGGATCCCGAGAGCCCTCCTGCCAGCTGCGCCCAAACTTGGGAGACAGGCAGAAGACAGCTGGACTTCACACATCGCCGCCGTCCGCTCCAGCAACCAAAGGCAGCACGAGCTCCTAAAGCTCCCACCTGCTCCCACACAACCTCCCTGCTCTTCCTTCTACACACTGCACTTACCAAAGGCAGGTGTTGCAGGAAGCGCTCAGTTCCTCGCAGTTCGCGAGGCTCCGCTGCCCCAGACCGGCCGCAGACGAGGAACTCCGGATCCCCGCACCTGGAGGGCTCAAGGCTCCGCGGCGGGCGGGACGCCGCTCCGTCGGGGGGTCGGTGAGGTGCTGTGGGTGCTGTAGATGCTGCGGCTGCGGTGGGTGCTGTGAGTGCTGTGGGTGCTGTGCGTGTTGTGCTGCTGGTGCTGTGGGTGCTGCGGGTGCGGTGCTGTGGATGCTGTGCTGTGGATGCTGCCGGTGCAATGGGTGTTGTGGATGCTGTCAGTGCTGCGCTGTGGGTTCTGTGGGTGATGTGGATGCTCTCCTGTGGGTGCTGTGGATGCTGCCGGTGCTTTGGGTGCTGTGGATGCTGTCCTGTGGGTGCAGTGCTGTGGACGCTGCCGGTGCTGTGGGTGCTGTGGATGCTGTCCTGTGGGTGCTGTGGGTGCTGTGCTGTGGGTGCTGCGGGTGCGGTGCCGCTGTCGGCGCCGGGCCCGCGGATGGCCCCGAGCGGCGCCCGCCGCGATATCAGCGCCCGCCGCCGCCGCCGCCCATTGGGTGCCCGCCCCGCCGCCGCCTCCGCCCATTGGGTGCACGCCCCGCGGCCGCCGCT
>VZUI01089369.1:0-38297 GCA_013401135.1 Cettia cetti
AAGGTGCAGAACTTAATATCCAGCATAAACACAACTGACCACTGGGGATACAAGCATCATAAAGTCACCCTAGGACAATCTATGATTATGAAAATTGTATATGCTTTAACTCAGAATGGGCACAAAGTGTTTGAAAACCGGATTTTTTTTCTGATTCAGTGGACCATTCCCTCTTTTAAGTTCTTTTTTAAAAATCTGCATGAAGTAAACAAAGCAAAATAAGAGGTGACTGCTAGACACACATCTGTATTTCCCTCACCTGCTAAAAATTATTCCCTTTGTTTTTGTGGATTTCCAGTAGACTGCATTGTAAGGAAATTTGTTTCATTCCCTAAAGTAAAAAAAAAAAAAAAAGAGGGAAAGGTAAAATGAAAGTACTAAATAAAAATATAGATATCTATTTTTGCTTTTACATTTTGAACAGATAAGTAGAAAATGAAAAAAGAACATAGTATTTTATACTTAAACTTGATTTCAGTTTGTGAGAGATTTTAATCCTAAAACAGATTTCTTTGTTATGTTTGAAATTTTGGATCAAATTTTTGTTCCTGCAGGGATTTAGAGGGAGGTTTTGAGGGGAACTGCACTGCATTCTGCCAGGACAGATATCTAGTGGTTGTAAGATAACCTTTGAACTGCATAATATTTAAACAGATGCTTTGCTGTAAACCAGTGGGATCACCAAAATAGGCAGAGGGAGGTAAAGCAGTTTCTGAAGTACCTGGTAGGGTTGAGAGGAGGTTACTCTGTGATCCTCACAGACATAGTGAAAAGAAACAGCCAAGTAAATCCAGTAACTAGGGGGAATAGGTAAGATTACGTTAGTAAACTTTGCAGGATTTTCATTTTGGTTGAAGAATGATCCATATTGAACACTTATGATGCCTCAAATTAGAGTTTTGCTAGCTCTTTACAAGAGCTTTGTGTTTACAAACGTATTTTACCTGGTGCTTTTGAATCTTCAAGAGGAGACAGATGCCAGGGGATGTACTCAGAGATGAAATGCTGAGGGATGGAGGACTAGAGTGAGCATATTTTATAGAGTGAAACTGTCATTATTATATTTTAAAATTACATGCTAATATTGTTTAGAGCGATTTAATACCACAGCAGCTGCATCCTCTCTCACAACCTTATGCTATTTCAGTATGTTTGGATTTAAAATTACTGCACATTGTAAAGTAAGGTCAGAAACCCCAGTTATGATTGACCCTTGCCTGTTCAAGTTGTCCAAACTGTGCATAACCAAGCCATTTCTCCGTTCATTTGTTTTAATTGCTGACCAAACTTCTGAGGGGAAAGGAGAGAGTGGTAAATTAAATGCAAATTGTCCTTGCATGTGCAACATCTTCTGAAGCACACTGTCAAATCACTGTCTCCTGGCAGATTGTATAGGTTGTAGATTAACTGTGCCAAGTGTGGAGGGATGTCTGAGCTGCATCTGTGATTATTCCACACCCAGAAGCATGAGGAAGCGTGTTGCTCATGTGCTTCAAGTGACTCTTTAGAGTGTCAGGATGTAGCAGATGTAATTTTGGAGACAGTGCTGAGTGAATGTATCTTTTTGCTGCACAGTGCTGTTTCAGGTCAACACAAACTCAGGATTTTTGTGCTGTGATGTAAATAGGAGCATCACTCCTCCCTTTTTCCTCCTGTTGCACCTTCTCTTTGTATTCTTATGGCATGAGCTCCATTTCATTTAAATAACCTGAAATATTGCTGTATCTGGGCTGTTCTTTTCTCCCCACTGTTATCTTGGACAGTACAGTCCAATTGAGACAAAATTCCTCAGCCTACACCCCTGCTCAGCACAGAGCTCTGAGAAACTCATTGGGTAGTACCAGCTGATCAGTAGATCTAAGATGAATTTATGAAGTGGGGAGGGAAAATAAAAGCCCTTGTTCTCACTGTTTTCTTTACTTTTCTTTCCTTAACAGGAAACCAAAACTCAGTGTGTTCGAATAGCTACAAAAGGTAAGAGGTTCGTCCCCACACACAAAGTAGCTTTTAAAATGAATTTTAGTGTTTCTATTAAAGGTTCAAAGCAAAGCCAGTACTATTTCTATTTTGAACCACCCAATTATGTTAAAATGTAATGGTCTGCTGCTTCTTATTCTTTGGTATTGAGCCAAGAGGGTATTGTTCTAGCAATACTCAGAATTTAGACAAAATAAGGACACCTCTTCATTCCTCCTTTCTGTCTATGGTTTTCAAGATCTACTTTTAGAATGCTGAAGTGTTGCAGGCAGCAGAAAGATGGACAGGAGAGAAGAATGTGCACATGGATAAACTGTCTGTTAGACTAACAATTATTTTCAAGCAGGGATGGAAAAAAGTTAAATGAAGGACGTGACAGTGAATTTTGCTAAGTAAAAACTTCAATTGTTAGATGTAGGGGAGGGTTGATTTGAGATAGTCTTGTCTCTGACAGCAAGTGAGCTCCAGAACTAAGGCTGACTGCATAGCTGTGAGAATAAATAACATTGACCCCATACAACAGGTTAATCACATACTGCTCACTCAAAAATGCCGTTTCATCTTCAAATGAGGACTTAGTTATCTCTTATTGTTATCTCTTGCTTATTGTTATCTCTTGCTTTGACTGTATTTATAGCCATTCTTTTTGGTGGCTTGATTGTGCCAACATGAGAGTTGTTTGATGGACTCTGGCAACAAATAAGCAAGCAGCTTACAAATGCCCAAAGAGTCTTCTGCAGAGACCCAGCACTTATGTTGTCTCTTTGTAATTGCGTATTGATATTCAGCATAAAAACAACTTTAGATAAGAGCAACCAGGTATTTAAGTACTGCAGAGGCACATCAGCCCCATTTTTTCAATAACTTTCCTCAATTTAAATCTTGTTCAAATGAAAAGCTGATGCTTCTAATGAGATGGTAGCAAGTAAATGTTTTCTTGAGAAACCAGAAAAAAAAATGTACTTCTTAAGATGTGTTAGTATTCTCATCAAATGAGATAAGGTAATATAAACAGGAAATCAAAACCATGAGCTAAATCTTCTGCAAAAAGTATATCAGCATTATTTTTCTTGTGTTTACCTGGCAAGATTAAATGCTTGAATTAAAATATATTTGCATAAACAAATATTTGTGTACCACACGCATGTATTGCTAGTATTTGGATCTAGGGAGAGTTTTGAAAGGCTTAGAAATAACCTAAAATATTGCAGGATTGTGGAAAAGGAAAGCAATGGTCTCTCTCATAATAAATTTTCTGGATAGTAATAATAAAACAGGAAGGGAATTCACCTGTCATAAGAGGAAATTGTTTTTTGCTTAACCACACACATTCCCCCAATCTCAAAGTAATATTCATGGTAGCAAGAGATCTCTTGGGTTTCTTGTACACCTTCCCCTGCTGCAGCAGTCACATTCCCCCTGAAAGAAAGGCAAAATAAGTATGAGGTTTCTTACTTTTGTGCCTTATATATATTGCCTTTGACACTCTGATTGAAGATAAGTTTTCCTGAAGTAACTGCATTGCCTTATATGCAGTTACCTGTGTTTCAGTGCTTAATTCCTTGAAAGTGGACGTAAAAACTGAAGTGTTTTCTCTGACTTAATTTAATTGCTGGATGTGAATTGCAGGGGGAGGCAACATTAGGAGCAAATGCTTTCTCATCCTCTGGAGTAATGCATTTAATAAGGAGTCATCACTTCAGAGTCATGTACATTCATATTTCTCAAATGAGTCATACTGATATTCTAAAGCATTTTTTAAAAGTTCATACTGATTTTCCTCCATGTTTTCATCATAACAGTAATACCAGGATATGTTGTACTCAAAGAAAAGTATACTTAAAGTACTGTTTTATGTATATGCTCATGTGGTTACCCTGAGTTGTTCGTTGATTTGTTTGTTTGGCTTTCTGTAGTGTATAAGATCGCATTGAATCGTAGGTGCAGGAGATATCTGGTTACATTTGTGATATTGTCATAGGGAAAAAGTGACTGTCTCACCTTACCTAATGCACTCCAGTAAAGTGAACCAACCTGTTTAAAATCTGGGAATTTGTCTAAACTATGTATTCCATTATGAATGTAGTGTGTAGGTTTGTGTTGTCTCCTGTGACTTGAAGCAGCCTACAGGTGGCCAAACTGAATTTTGTCTTGAACATGTTAAAAAGTCATTAAAATTTTTAAAAAGCTCTGGTATAAGGGAGCAGGGAGAAACAACATAAAAGTTGCATGTTAAGACAAACTCTCCTGGGAAGTGAAGTTCAGTATGACCAGCAAAGTTACTTTCTTATTTCTCTCTTGTTCAAGGATCTGGTTTATCTACTGTGTATTTTCACACCAATAAGACATAAAGATGGAATAAATATGACAGTAATGTCATGTTTTGGTCCTGGAGAAATTCATCCCATTTTTTTTTTCTTTTTTTTTGACAATTCCCTAGCAGCATGTTTTACCTATATTTTCATGCATTATGGGTTTCACACGTGATTCCCAAGGTTGCCTTTTACCTTTGGGAATTGATGGAACACTTTGTTTACTGGTGTTAAACTATTGAAAGCCAACAAATTTAAATTAAAACATTTGTACTTTTTTAGTCTGTATATTCCAGGTGCAGTGCTCTCGTGTGCTTCTGATAACAAATGCAGTGAAGTGTCAAGTTATCTAAGGTGGTGCCAAATCATGACTAAAGTATGTTGCTGGTCCTTCTTGAAGTGCCTTGAAAAAATGTTTTTGAGTAAGCAGAGAGACATATTAGTGTCTGGTGTATTGAAATACACTGAGTTAATTTTTCATGGTAGAAAATACTGGAGCAGCAGCTGTTTAAAAAGTAGCCTTCTGAGCAGTTCCTGTGTACTCGCAGCTGAAGGATGAGTGCCAGTGATTCTTTGATGGCCCTTAATTAGACTCACAGTAGGATTCCCCCTTTTTCTAGACACCTACTTCCATGGCACTTGTGAGAGCTTAAAGACTAACTTTTGCCCTTCTGCACAATGGAGTGAATTGGCCAGGCTGAGTTATTAAATGCGATAAGAGAGTATGAGAAGTTACAGATAGGTACACAGTCTGTTCACATAAGCTTTGATTCTTATGGAAATCAAGTTGAAACAATGTTAAAAATAACTCCTTGTATCACAGGTGGTGAGTACAACGTACCTAAAGAACCATTTCCAGTTACAGATATAGCCCAGAAATATACTAACTATGAACAATTTTAATTCCTTGGACTCTTTTACCCAATACTGCCTTCCTCTGTTAAACTGAATCCCCTTCTCATCCAGAAACTGTTAGTAACCAATGATCAGTGTAATTTTTTTTTTCCCAACAACTTTGAATTGTTCTCTACCTTGTTAATTTTTGAATCTAGATAGTAGGATTACCCAGTCACTAATAATCTGGTTTCCCACACATAGTAACTGAAGAAGGATTAAAAAAAATCTTGTTTTGTGAAGAGCAGAGAAGAGTACAGAGGCTGAGATAACAGGTCAGATTATTGAATAAGAATGGAAAGATGAAGTTAGGAAATACATGTTATTTTATTTTAAAAAATCTGTCATAAATCATTTCCTAAAGAAAGTCTTGAACTTCCTAATTTTAGCTTAGTAGTAAGGCAGATTTCAACTGTGGAATCATAGAATTGTTAAGGTTGGAAAAGGCTCCTAAAATCACCATGTCCAACCATGTACACCACCAAACCACCTCCACAACTGCTATACTCACATGTTTTTTGAATGCTTCCAGGAATGGTGACTCCACCACTTCCCTGGACAGCCTATTCCAATGCTTTACAACCCTTTTTATGAAGAAATTTTTCCTAATATCTAATTTAGACCTCCTGGCAAAACTTGAGACCATTGAGTAGCTCATAACATGCACATATTAGAATGAGTACATGATAACCAAACTTGCCTAACCAAAGTATTAATAAACTCAAGTAAATAGAAGGTGCATGTACTTCAGAGCAATAGATTATGTTGGTGACTGATCTGTTATATCCTGGAGCTGAGTTTGATTGTGTAAACCATTGAATGGGTTTCCATTCACACACAACATCAGGATTTCATTTTGCAGTCTAAAATGTTACCAACTGCTAAGGGAGTGAAACTAGATTAACAAGGTCTGAGAAGAGGGATGCATCAAATTATTTAGCATGTAAATAGACATTTAAGAGGACAGAAGGGACAGCAGAGCTGTTATTAAGCAGAGTATATGAAGCTGACGTTTGTGATAGTTTTCAGGCTGCCAAGTTTGAGTCAAACACTGATTTATGTGTATTCTTTTGTTTTGCTTAGTGGGCTAGAGAAAAATATTGAAAATTTAATTAGAAGAAATCTACTGTGGCAGTAAATAAAGAAGTGGTGGGCCTGGCAGCTCCATCACAAAGTAGTTAGAGGGAATAAATGAAGTCCAGGGTTCTCAGTCCACATTTAAAACAAGACCTTCATCAATTCCAACATTATTTTCCCTTGTGGTTTTCATTTGTGCTATTAGTTCAGGCAGTATTGAACCCTTCTATCTCTATGTATGTTTGGTTCATACAGATGGATGAAAATGCCATTTGAGATGATGCGCATCTGGAAGTAATTGTGAAATGGCAGAAAATGACTTTTTAATCTGATTTGAGGAATAAAGAGGTCTGGGTGGTAACATTTCAACTCCAAGTGTGCATTTAGTCCACCATCATTACTGCTCTGAATTCATTCCCACAGCAGTTGGGGATTGATCCAAAGGCCTTTGATGTCAATGGGAGTCCTTCCACTGACATTAATGTGCTTTGGATTAGGTCTTTAGAAGTCATAAATCTGTCTAGACCATAATTATTTCCTTGAAATTGCTCCTGATGATGTTTCTGCTCTTAGGGAAATTTGTGAAAGTCAAATCACCTCCTGTTGCAGGATGCTCAAAAATGCCTGTTACCGATTAATGCACAAATGAAGGGAATATGTCAGATGCTAAATGTATCTGAAAGGAATTTTCTCTCATTGTTGTTTTTGTGTTTAGATCAATGCTGACTTTGAGCTGTACCATCACAATAGGAACTGGAGACCCAAGTGGCAATAAAAACATAGAGAAGAACGCAGGTGTTTCTTAAGTCACACCTTTTTTATTTCACTCATTCATAGGAAAAGTATTTAATATGTTTAAACTTCAGTGGTCTTTTGCATAATGTCTTTTGTCACTCAAAGAGGAGAATTCAGTTGACTTGCTGAGTATTGCGAAGATGGAAACAGAATATTAGCATGGCATATTTTTCTCTTTTGTATATGAAATTTCAGTAGCTCACTGAGCAACCACATCTGCTAGTTCTGATAAGTAATACCTTTGTTGTAAATAAAAAATTGCATGATCCCTTGATGGAATATTTGATAATGGTTATTAAAAAAAACAATTCAGTGAGGGATACCTCCAGACATCCAGGCACAAAACCTATGAGTATTTTCACGTATGCACGAAGATCAAAATCTTAGTAACCTGAAAGATTTCCTAAAGAATGAGAATTTTAGAAGTCAGAATTCAGGTATTCTAGTTTATATTTAAATATTAGAGGAAGAATGTTAATATATTACTAGGATCAACATCTTAGCATGTATGCTCTTTTACTAGATACCTGGTTTATTACGTATCTTCACCTGTTACGAATATTATTTCATGAATCAGACTGTGGACATTGAATGTTTTGTATCCATTGCAGAGAATATGGATGCATAAAGCTAGAACTCCAGAGTTTTTACAAAACCCATTAGATTTTTATCCATAATTGAAAATCCTTCATTTTGCTTATAATAGGCGTGCATTTTAAAGTAGCCTTTGCTAATATTGCTGGGTGCAGGGGTCTATTGCTCTTTTCTTACTATTCTTTCACCATCTCTCATTTGTCTTTTCTAATCTGTTTGCCTTCTTTGGGTCATTGTAAAAATACAAGTGTTTAGAGAAGGTAAACTCTATCATCCTCTGATAGGACTGGTCTCATTAACCCCTTTTCACACTGGCAACCTGTGTATACTTTCATTTTCTAGTGTGATTAACTCTACCATTGGCTGAAATGGCCTCTTGCCTAGATTGAAGAGTGTGTGAGGCAGGTCAGGCAGAGATTGCTGCCTCTAACAGCCTGTCACAGGCATCTCACGTGCATGTTCAGCCTTGCAGCGACAAGAATTTGGCTCATGTGTGCTGTAATGCAGTTTTAGAGCAGCCCTTTGAAGGGACAGCGCTGTTTTCAAGAAAGAAGGAGAAAGGGGTCTCTAGGAATTATAAATTGTGTTTATATGCAGTCAGTACTCTTCAGCCAGAATGACACTTCCTTTGCATTGGGAAACATCTCAGAATAGGCAGTATGCAGCACCTTACTACAGAGGAAGTAATCTTTGCAATTATTCATTCCTGCATTAACAGCTGCCTAACACTGAGATATTTTGAATAGAAGACAAAATATATTTAAGCAGTAAGGCTGCTCACTGTGCACCTGGACATGAAGGACACAAGAGCTTTTTGTCAAAAAAGGATGATGCACAAAGAATGCAGAAGAAATTCAGCAACAACTAAATCAGGAATCTGCTTACTTACTTTTATGAAAACAGTTTAAGACCCTAAAATCAGTGTCACCATGGTTCTATGTATCTATTTGAACACTTTTAACTAAATGAAAAGAAGTTCCACCTTTTATTGTCACGAACTTTACAAGGGTTTATTAAACTATGTGCATGTCATCTCTGACAGAGCTCTAAGTGAAGTTCTACAGATAGTCATCTAGAAACAAGGAGCAGCATTGCCAAGTGTAGTAGCACTTCCTAAACACTCCAATGTGTTGCAGAGCAAGTCAATATGGTTGATTGGCACTGCTGCCAAATTATTCAAATACAGACTGATGCTTTGTCAACTGCATAAGGAGATGATGGCTCTGAAGTTCAGGAGCTCATGCTGCTTTCTGTTCTAGTGGGAAGCTGTGCACTAACCAGGCTATTTTTGGAAAGATGCCAGATGGAAGGGCTTGCAGATGGACCTTGTAGGTGGGATGATCTTTCTAGAAATAATGTGGTTATCACACATCTGTCTGTCACAGCAGGACGTAGTTACAACAGCGTTAAAACAAGTTTTGTGGCCAGGTGAATTCACAGCATAAGGACAGAATTACAATCCTATGTGGCTTTCAATGCTGATGATTTAGGAAGAGTCTGGAGACCTTTGTGTGAGTTCAGCAGTTGGAAAGGACTGGGACTATACTCCATGATGCACAGTGATGAAGGTTCTTGGTCTGGATGGACTTCCAGAACCCTTTACTGTCAAAGAGGTCACAAAATACATTGCATTCTTCTGTTTAACATCTGCTTTGTTGAGTAAACCAGGAATATAACACATTCAGTACCATATAGATACCAGACTATTTAACCTGAACATTAAATTAGAGGTCCCATATCTGCTGATTTGTGTTTCTTGCTCTTTGCTGACGATTGAGTATTGGTTACTCAAACATATGTAAGCAGACTACATATCATCGACTGTTCCAGCCCCTCTGCCAAGAGGTTGACCAGGCCATTAGTACAGGGGAAAAAGCTGCTCTAACCTTGCTGTGGTGGAAAATATCCTGAGGCAGTAGTCTGTGCTGATGCTACACTACTGAAATTTGTGGGAACAGCAATGCTACTTTACCAGCATACTTTTTTCAAAAAAACAGAGTTAATAGCAAAGGCATGCAGGGAAGAGCAGAAGTCAATATAGTATTTAGGATGTTAAAGCAGCATGTCTGAAATAAGAGGCATCTGGCTTCGAATATAAGTAAATATCTATTGTACATTAGTTGTTGTCACTCTGTGTATGGCTACAAAACTTGGACATTTTATCATCTCCACATATAGCATCCAAACCATTTCTGATACACTGCTTTCATGGCCCTGGTGCCATAAAACTGCAGGACATTGCCCTGAATTATGCATTCCTAAATTGCTGTTACATTGTCAGCACTGAAGCAAGATTATAAGACATCCAGTTATACCAGACCTGCTTCTCATGTTGGAAAACAAATTGCCCAAAACTGGTTTCTATGGGTAGTTGAAATGCAGAGTAAAGCTCAGAGGCAGTATAATGAGGTGGCTAATGGGTAAGTTTAAGGCAAATCCTCACTTATGTGTCATCAGTTTCACAGTGTGAGAAATTAAATCTGAAGATTTCCTGCTCTGGTGAAGAATGGGTACTTAAGCCATCATAACATTCAAATACAATTAGAATGGCACTGTATGGTAAAAACGAATGTGGTAGTGAAAAGGTTATATCTGCACACTTCACAGAATCATAAAAATTTGAGTCTTCCTGGGACAATGAAAGCAGGTACTTACATACAGATGGAAAACAGGAATCACAGTCACTCTTTCCATCCCTCATGCTACTGTGTTTCTGAATTTGCCATTTCTCCAGGCTCAAGAATGATGCATCCAAATGAACTAGAAATTTACCAAAGGGAGTGAGAGGCCTGTATGGATGAATAAAGAACTCCATCATTACTCTAACATAAGCTGAAAATACACAGGAGATGGAAAAATGGCCAGGACACTTGGAATAAATATAGAGAGATTGTTAGAGCAAGTTGAAATGAAACAGGGAAGGCCAAGGCCAAGGAATTAAATCTGGTCAAGGGTGTTAAGGACAATGAGAAGGGCTAGGCCACTCATGATCATCTTTGAAAGGCCATGGAGATCAGGAGAGGTACCTGAGAAATGGAAAAAAGCAAATGCAATCCCAGTCTTTAAAAAGAGCAAGGAGGAGGACCCAGGGAAGTACTGCCTAGTCACCTTCACCTCAATCCCTGGAAAGGTCATGGAATCTCATTCTGGAGGCCACTTCTATCCACATAAAGTACAAGAAGATGAATGATCAGTGGTAGTAATCATGGATTCACTAAAGGTAAATCTTGCTTGACCAACCTGATTGACTTCTACAATGAAGCAACTACCTTGATAGTTAAGGGGAAAGCAGCAGATATTGCCTAACTTGACACTGCCTCACAATATCCTCATAGGCAAACTCAGGAAGTGTGGGCTGGATGAGTGGACAGCGATGTGGATTGAGAGGGCTGCAGTCCGTGGTACAGGGTCTAGTTGGAGGTCCCCAAGGTTCTATAGCAGGCCCAGGTTGCACTAGGTGACAGTGTCCCTTCCAACACAAAATATTTTATGATATAAAGATGTGTATTCTGGCTGTACATCTTATTCTTGGGACGATTAGGTAATGAGAGAAAAATCAAATTGTTGGCTATTTGCCAGAACCACTGAAAGAGATTTTACTGCTATATCCATGTTTTTAACAACTGATGACCATTTTTCCATATCAGAGAGAGAAGGGATAGAATTCTACAATTATGGTAATTGGCATTCAAATTGCCTCAACATATGGAAGGCATTGATTTGCACAAGTACAGACATCTTTTATTATGAATCTTAATTTTTGCGTACATTAACACCATCCAGATTGTGTGTATGTGCTTGTTTTGTTAACCCATTACAATAGAAAACATGTAGCCAAGCAAATCTCAAATTAACCTTTGATCTGTTTCTAGTTTCATGGATTTTGCTGAATTGAGTCTGTCATTTCTTTTTTGAACTGATGGTGCTACATCCCCTTTTTTAACAAATTTTGTAACAAATTTTAAGGACTGGTAATTCAACATGCTGTAATTATTTTCTGCAAATGTAAACAGATTTTCTCACAATTCTTTAGTGTTTCTCATTTCTGGTTGTTCACAAAAATTTAATCCTGAAGGGCCTGTTATCTGATAATATTCCAAAATTTAGAAATTTTGTAAGTTAGTTCCTGTTCTTCTTGAAATCAATGAACTAGAATATTTATACAGGGTTTTACATCCATGTGCTCCTCTTTCATAGCACTTCCTTTTGTATACCTCTGATCATTCTTTGTCCTGGCATAAAGGCTTTTAAGATACTGCACTCTGAAACTTGGGTACTGGGTGGTTCATCTGCTCAGCGAAACATCTAGAAGGAACTTCTGTCCTCTGTGTCTCAAACGGGACCAAAGATGAAAATTGCTGTATGTATTTGCTTTCCTACTCATTTACAAAAATTCTGCTATACATATCAGATAAGGAGGTTGATTTTTGGAGACGGATTACTCTGTCTTTTGAGAAATATATGTCTCAAGTCCCCATGAACAGCAGTCAGACATTAACCATCGTGGTTAGATAGGATTTTTGGTCAGTAATTTGAACTGTGGAGTGCTCCCTGGCTGCTACCAATTGGTTACATGTTTCAGCCTAGACCATGCTGTACACTGAGATGGGAAAGGCTACTGACTACTTGCAATCACTACATATTTGTAAATCTACCAAGTTCTTATTTGGCTTTTGAACATAATTTAGAAAACCTCCTTCTATGATAGGTCATTGGCAGGTTAGTAACTGAGAGGTCATAGAATCACAATAAGGTTGTAAAAAATATCTACGATCTTAACCCAGTGAACTGCTTTCCCCAGGTGCCATATCTACAGATTTTTTTAAACATTTTCAGGGATGATGATTCTACCATTTCTCCCTGGACATTCTGTTCCAATGCCCAACCACCTTTTCATGAATAATTTTTTTCCTAGTGCCCAATCTAAACCTCCCCTGGTATAAATTGAGGCCATTTTCTGTCATTTTGCCACTTGTTACCTGTGAGAAGAGGCAACCCCCACCTCATTACAACCTCCTTTTAGGTACCTGTAGGGAGTTATGGGGTCCCCCTGAGCCTTCATTTCTCCAGCCTAAAGAACCACAGCTCACTCAGCTGCTGCTCATAGAAAACTGAATTTCATTATATGCTTGTCCAAATATGAACGCTGGTAATTTTGTTGCCTTTGTGTTAAAAGCATATTGCTTACTCAGCATAAGTTCTGAGACATCATCTTACTCAGCCAAATCAAATAGCTTTACTAACATAGATTTAATTCAAACAGAATTGTAGAGTTTTCTCAGACTCAGAAAGTGAAATCAATTTATGCATGCAGAGTACTGAGCAACAGAAATCACAACTTCCTGGATGTCCCTTTAGTAATGGTGAAATTTAGACAATGAAATTCTATACCCACGAAACAGAATAGTCTGTAAGTATTTTTCCAAATTGTTTCAGGAAATACAAATCTTTTACGCTTTATGTTTGAGTAACCCGATCAAGGAACTTTTTAGGTGAATGCAAGCACAATACTTTGGTAGAACAATTTTCTTTGCTGGCAGAGGGGTCTGTCGTGCTTGCATAGAACAAAACATAATGTGATCAATGGTAGGGACATGGTGCTGTTGCATTGGACATGAAGCAGACAGGCTTTTGCATGTAGCTTGGAGGAGAAGAGGAACAGCTGTGCAGGTACTGCTGCTGCCTGAGCTTACAGCGTGAGTGTAGTGCCTTGCCTGCCACCAGCCAGCCCGTAGAGGTGGTGAGCTTGGTAAGTAGCGCATTGTGCATAGCTGGGCCCACACAGTGAACCTGTCAGGGACCTGACTGCAGGATGTAGCCCATGTCACTACTGAGGTGAGGTCATACTGCTAGAACAAGAGGGCCTTGATTGTTAGAAAATTTGTTACAAATGAGTATTTGTCCAACATCTTAGTCTGTATTGGGATATTAAGAGAGATGGGACCACTGGGAGACTTCTTAAAGTAAGATTTCTTTATTGCTCTTCTTCTACAATCTCATCAAGGGTGAGAACATCTTCACCATATAAGTCAGAAGTCTGTGGTCAGTGGTCACAAGATTACAAAGTGTTTTAAAGGTTTATTAGCCAATAAATTACTGCCACAAAAAATGTTTCTATTTTCATACCAATCCCTAATTAAATTGTCTTATACATTTTTGCTGCAGTGCAGAGTTTCTTAACCAATCGTATAATGACACGATACTATAGAATTGCACCTTAAAACTTTTTATTACCTTTATAACTACTTCTATATCTAAAACTTTAAACTCTGAAACTTTTCACTGCCCAGCTTAACATGTTTCTGCTTAAACTACAAATCCACATTCTTGTCTATGGTCTCTAGATCCGGAAGCCTTTT
This sequence comes from Cettia cetti, assembly GCA_013401135.1. Lineage (NCBI taxonomy): Eukaryota > Metazoa > Chordata > Aves > Passeriformes > Sylviidae > Cettia > Cettia cetti. The sequence continues at coordinate 14,009 of VZUI01089369.1, forward strand.
CCAAGGTCTCAAGTCCCTGTATTCATTTCTATGTTTGGGCCTGCATGTACAAGGTTTCGAGAACTTTCTGTGCCTGGAATTCCCACAATGCTAAACAGGACATTTGACTAGTTTTTCAAGACTCTAAGATTAAGTGACAGCTGCTTTTTATCTAATGGGAAAATTTCTTCAAATACAACTCATTCCACATTTGATTTGCTTGCTCCACTTCTTGTCAAAGCAAAACATATCAGCTGTACTGCATACTCCATTCAACCATGTATGGAAACTTCTTGAGTCCTACCCAATACTGAAGTATTTCATCAAGTCAAAGTTTGTCATTTCCATAGCTGGAGATGACATAAGAAGAAATGTAGGATTTGCAACAAATTGTCTTTACATTTGTTAGGCTAAAGGGGAAATACAATCATGGAGGATAAAGTGACTGTGTTTCATCTTTTTCTCTTCCTTCTCAAGATATATCTACTTAAGGTAGTTAGAACCAATTTATTTTGTGATATAAGTGTTTGTGACAGAAGCATAAATAAAACAACCCTAAGCTGGAAGCTAAGTACAGATATAATTTACATTACTTTTGTCATCTTTGAAACTGGCTATTGAGTCTAAATTCATTTTATGAGATCATACTGAGATACTGATATAATAACTGAGACACTCTCAGTTATTTTCTTATTCTGCTGGTTTTTTTGTTACATTAATTTTGTGAATGATGTAATTTTTGACTCCTGGTTAAGTGTCTAACTAGCTTTTTTACAGCACAGAGAAAAAAGTTATCACCCTAAAGAACACTCTCCAGTCCTTTATCTGTAAACATGATGGCTGCCTTGTGATATTTAGAGTACCACAATGTATTTTTATCTCAGTTAAGCAACCTGGAGGATGTTTTTCTGGTATGGAGTAGGACATTTGCAGTATGCATGTTTTCATGTTTCTGCTGAGGTCTTTCCACTCTCTCTTCCATTTTATTATTATTACTGACCACTTTAATGTAAGGTATTTCAAATTTTCTGGTGTGAGTTCTCTATTGAAGAGAAAGGTATTGTTTCCACTGGGATATACAGCATTTTCTAACCATGCCTGAGCTCTCTGCACAGTGCATCAGAGCTGCTTTTCTGCAGAGTAATTAATTTCTTAAACAGCACACTTAGATAAAAATTAATATTGTAAATTCAGTTTCAACAAATAAACCATGGTGAATCAAAAAGTGTCAGGAGGCAAAAGAAAATGTGTGCTATTGTAGCTGAACTATTGGCTGTATTTTTTTGAGCTGTCTTACCAATTCAAGGCTGGATACTGAGTCTTGCCCCATCTCTCTGAGCAGCTGTAGATTTCTGTCTTGGTACTGGAAGTCTCATTATGATGAGAGCAAGGGGTCTTGGTTGGGGGATTGCTCTCTTCTTATTTTTAACTATGGAATAAAGAGATATGGAATACAGATACTTTGTCTGTGTGTAGAGAACATGGTTATTGCAGTTGTGAATATGTTGAACATAAATTTGCACAATAACAATAACCAACAATTTTTCCAATGCTCTCAGGACTTTTTTTCATTTTAAAGTTGTGCTTTTATTTCACGTACTCAGTTTCTCCACTCACATCTAACAATGTAATTATTAGTAAATTCCCATAAGTAGTATTGAAGAAATATGCTGTCTTAGGGATATTTTAAGTTTTTCAAGACAAAAAGGGTTTGGTATCAGAATTGTTATTGATTTCCAGTCACTGTAAAGTACACACACATCACAATAAAGGTTAACTGCCTAGAAGAATGTAAAAGAGCAGCGACTTTAAGTAAAAAGAAAATCCAGCTTAGAAAGAAATCAGACTGAAGTAAATGCAGTGAACTGATTTCTTTGTGTCTGGAATGTTTTCTTCATATGGCTACTTTAAAAGCAATGTTTTCTTTTGTTCTTTTTAATGTGTATGGGAACACATCAATATTTAATTTGACCATGAGTAATACATGTATTCCATTTAACCCCAAGTATATTTTGGACTTCATATGTTTTTATAATGACAATGTGAATTTATAAATCCTTAATGCCCTTAATGCTGCCCATATGTTGTGTTGAAATCCTTAGGAATCTGTAAAAATAAAAGTCAAGAAGACAGTTGTGGGCTTCAAAAGCTGAAAACCAACATAAGCCAGTCTAACAACTAAAGATTTGTCAGTTGTATCCTAATGCTCCTAAACCTTTGGCAAAACAAATGTTGCCCTTGAGAACTTATCTCATTATATCTGGGCATTTTAAATCACTCTACAGAAATAATACAAAATAAAATAAAATGTTCTACTTCTAAATAGAAGGTATGATCATGGCATCTGTGCTTCTGCCCCAAGTGCTGTCCTTCTGTACCACAATCAGCATGAGCTTTTCTTAGATTTGTGCTTGTGGGCATATGGACAACTGGAAGTCATTTGGAGATGCCAGTTGTCCTCATTATTATCTTTTTCTTTTATCCTTATCCACTGTCAGTTGCTAAGGATAGTACTAGTTTTACTTCAAAGCACTATGCAGCCAAGATTACTTCATGTGCATTTTTGAATCTTAGAAGAAAATGACAAGAAAAGCCGTTAGAAGGACTAGCATGAATGTGTTTTTCACCAACAGAAGATGATGGTGATTCTTCAGCAGATGGAAAAGTTCTGCCTCAGTTTTTCACACACACTTGCCCAGTACCTGCTAAAGATTAGTCAGATTGAAGCAGTCAGGTGTTCTCATCAATTTACAAAGTTTTCATATAAATTTGAAGCCCAAGACTTCTAAAACCTACAAGTCATTAGTAGCTTTGGGGCTACCCTGCCCATGGGACTTAGAATTTATGTTTGTCATCCTATCTTTTGTGGGTAGTCTTTTGTTAGCCAACAATTGCTTTCTTCCTTTCACATCAGCTATTCATTTTGCTATATTTTTTTTTCCCATCCACTCATAGTAAACTGATGAAGCAGCACAGCATTATAATGAATTCCTATTTGGTTAGGCAAAAGTTGGACTGTTGTGAGTAATCGAATTACTTCTCTGGAGACAGGATTTCTAAGTAAAGTGATGAGGTGAGGTGATTACAGCTGTAACCCTTACAAGCATAAAAAGATGTGTTATGCTAATCCTTTGTGAATGGGTTGAATTGAAAGTGAGGGAAATAAAAAAGAATGCTCTTCAAAGAAGAAGGGGGGTATGAAAGGACTACTGTGTCATTTATTCCCTTCTCATTCATCCTCTCTTGCTATAGAGAAAAAATTGTGGCAAACTGGAGTATTTTACCTTTCAAGTCTGACATTCAAATCATTTAATCTTTAACTGCCTTAAATACTGTGTGAAAAAAAAATGAGAGGGTGGAAAGAGAGGTATAACAAAAAAAAAAAAAGTGTGAAAAAGTGTCAGTATAGTCTGCTTTTTGGTTAAGGTTGTTAAATGTGGTATGACTTTATCTTACCTTGTAAACAAAGAAGAGTGAGGAAGGGGAAAAGAGATGCTGTGGAAAGTAAGATTTATGCTAAACACTACCTTTATCTGAAACACTTTTATCTCAAGTGTGAGATCCTTGCTACCCCCAGGCTTGTTTATTTTCTGCTTCCACTTTTTCAGCTGTTAAATAAGAGTTCTCTGTCTCAAATTAATACCTGAAAGGACTTTTAAAGGTTCAACTAGGAGAGATGACATGCCGGTTACGGTGTAATAACTAACTGAATAGAGCATTATAAATATGTCTTGTTAGTTGGGTAAGAAGAAACAGCTTATTCATTTTTAGAAAACCAACCTGAATGTAAATGGACAATGATAAAAGTAGCTTTTGGGTTTCTTCTGTGGGTTGGTTTTTGGTTTTTTTTTAATTTTGAACAAATTTCATTGTTGCTCTTTTTTTTTTTTTCCTTCCTTTCTGTGTACTCTTTGGAGGGTGGAAAATTGACTCTGACCAGCATTTAAGCAACTACTCAGCTGCTCTGCTCACCAGCAGAATGGGAAAGAGAATCAGAAGAGGGAAAGTAAGAAAACCTGTGAGCTAAGAATGGTTTAATAAGTGAAGAAAAGATTATTTTTTTTAAAAAAAAAGGACACAAAGGCTCACTCACTACCTCCCACACCCAATCCCAGACCCAGACCGTCTCCAAGCTTTGGAAAAATAGAATTCCTGGGTTTTATTTGCATGACATCATATGACATGGATACCCACTGGGGCAGTGTCAGAAAAGAAGAAGCCTCAATGCTATGCAAGCACTGCTCAACAACAGCTAAAACAATGTCATCAATACTTTTTAGTGACAAATTGAAAGCATGGCACCGTAAAAACTCTAGTGAGGAAGGTTTACTCCATCTCAGCCAGACTTATCCTTACTCCATCCTCAGCCAGACAAATTCCTTAACAATGCTTAGACTTTATGGTCATGCTTTTCAGCATACTATATTTTCACTGAGAATGGAGAAAGTTTCAGTAAAATTTCTTCCCCTTTGTGGGTTTACAGTGATGATTCAAACTTGGTGTTCTTAAGTTCTATATTAATGAAATTCTTCATTAGCTCTAAATTTGGAAAAAAAAAATACCAATAGGCACCAGGAAATGAACTGCTTATTTTTCCCTGTCAGACACCTGAAACTAACTGGAATTTAAGAACAGAGCCTTTGTGGGAAAAGGAGAAAAATTGTAATTTCCAGAGCATGCTACTTTATACTTGCATTTCCCCCAAATTCTTTGAGTTCAGCCTCCCTGAACAGCCTCCCTACTGTTTTGTCCATGTCCCTCTTGAAATTTTTAATGCATTAGCTAAGGTGAGAAGACTTCTTTTAACCTTAGAAATTAGTTTCAAACCATTTCTGTTCATTATACTGTGGCTGGAACAGACCCTTGTACACAAGGAGTCCTGTTTGACGCAGGAAGGATAACCCAGCTCTGAACCTAACTCAGCTTAATCTCAGCTGTAATCTTCCCTGATCCAATGTTGAAGACAGGAATGAAATCCAAGATGACATATTCTGTTAGGAGTATTTGATGGGCTAAGCATGTGAGAAAGGTCTCTACAAATCTATGAGCAGGAGTTGTTACCCACCTGCAGCAACTCAGGCATAGTGGAAGTGCAACGGGAGAAGGATATTTGGGTCTAATGGGGAACTACACACCAGCATAGAGAGCTATTTCCTCTGGAGTCATAGGATGAGGATTATTGCCTTTTTCAAAAAGTTTTGTTTGAATTTGGCTGTTGCTGTCACTGAGTTTCCAATCAGCATTTGTAATTGAAAGTTCTTGAATATTAATGGTGCTTTTTATCCTTGCCAAAAGTCAAGATTAGTGTAAGACGGTTCAACGTGATGAAACTTGTTTAGAATTCACATTCACTAAGTGAACATTGTTAAGTCAATGAGCTGAGTGAGAATGAAATTTGGTGTATTGTTACTCAGTAAAATATTTCCTGTTTCATAAAAGAGGTTTTGCAAGTGTTCAATAAACAGAGTGAAAATTAATATTATATAAAAAATATCTTCTGGTTAAAAAACTGATTTAATAAATACCTGCAATGTCTATGAATGTTTAATAAGACTTTTTTTTTTTTTTTATTAGTGGCCATAAATACATTTTGCTGTGAATGTCTAAAAATAAGGATATTTTGCATATGATTCCTCTGGAAGCTTAGAGCAAATATATATAATCGATGAAAAATGTTTCAGTGTGTATTGCTTTTATGTAAACTTATAGTCCTTAAGTTGGCGTCTTTGTTCACTATGCTTTGTGAAGCAAAAGACAGAATCTTGAAATAAGGCTTTTCTTTTAGTAGTTTCCATTTAAGAGTGGTTGAAACACTCCTCGTTTGTCCATCCTGGCACAACCGCTTTGATTTCTGTAGAATCCCTGGTCTCAAATGTATATGAGGATGTTCAATTTCCAGGTCTCAAGAGAGTTACTGAATGTAAAGAATATTTAAAAAATTTGAAGTAAACTGGGACATTTTTTACTTTTAAATGCCTGTTCACACTTATTTGCAATGTTAATACAATTTTTTTGAAAAGTAAACAGACTGAAATTTAGTCATTACTTTGTTTATCTTAGGCTTAATCTCATTTGGATTCATTCATTTGGTCAGTAGAGGTTACTTTTATAAATAATTTCTTTAAGCTTAGGAAAAGATATACAGGCTTAAAACCCTTATAAGAAACATCAAAAAAAGCAGTGCAGTACTTTGAGATAGGAATTGTTTGATTGTGGAGCAGGGACAAAGATAAGAAAAGGTTAAATGACAGGGTCTTTGTTGATATTTTCTGTTAAATAGAAGGTAACACTGCTTCCCTCATTTCAGTGATCTTGGTTGGTTGTTTCTATCTGCACAGTAAGAAATAGGAAGGGATGTACTTGTTACAATTAAAGGTGAAGGTTTACTACCCATGACTAAAGACGTATGTCACAAGGAGGTTGATCTGTTAACGACTCCAAGCAGATTTGATAGTGCCTTTCAGTCATGTTTCTTAGCTCTATTTGCGTTCCTGTTCTGCCCATCTCACAAAAAGGAAGATCATTTATGCAGAGTTAATGGCAGTTTTCCGTGGTGGCAGCATGTGCAGTTGCATCTGGAGTTCCCATTGCTAACCAGCACAAGGGATGGACTTTCTAGAATGTGTGAAATAATGTTTGTAACAGTTCTGGATTGTGCCTTTGGAAAGAAGGAAAGAAATAAGCCATCTCTTTCACTCACAGAGATCCACATTTGGATTTGCTTCTCTTTTCATTGGCATATAGCTCTCAGATTCATGTAGCTAGGGATACAATTCCAGTCCAATTTAAACTGGCATTTTGCAATCACAAATGACTGATTTCATTTACATGTCTTACTTTTCTTTTTCAGCATTTTGTGTTGTAGTGATAAAAAATACTATTATAGTTTTCTTATGAAGTTTTATGTAGTCCCAAGTTGTTTAATATTTGCTTCAGAAATACATTATTGTTCTCCATTTTCTGTTTCTTAAATGCTTTAAGTTTGTGAATGATTTTGTATTTAATTTTACTTTTTGAGTACTTGGTAGATAACAGGCATGATCACATCAGATTGCATTATGTTTTCATGTAGGACTTACTAGTCTTATCATTACACCAGAATCAGGCAAGAGAAGGTCTTATGAGATATTGTCATTCCATTCATTGGCTAATATATTTCCCAGGTGAACGTTTCTTTTCACATATTAAAGTATGACAATTCATCTGATTTATGAGGGCTGTTCAAGCAATCTGAAAGTCATCTCCTGTGTTGGTGCTGTCTGAATATATGAGGGTGAATCCATCAACCAAGTTTGAAAATTTTGGCCATCTGTCTCCAAGAAAGCTGATAGATAACGTTGCTTGGGTTTTAAGCAGTAAGAAGCTGAAGTGAACCATTCATTAAAGGCGTATCAAGTTAGTGAATAAAGCCATTTTTCCCTTCCTTGAAAAGAAGAAAGGCCATTGCTGCCATGAATGGCCAGGAATATCTGCTTATAAATGGGAATTCACAGTGTGGAGTGGCCTGTGTGTTTCAAAATTCAATTCACATTTGCCAAAGGAACAATGTAAATGAGGTATATACAGATGTGTCTTAGCTTGTGTGCTCAACACTAGAGCACGTTGTTTTAATGTCAGTGGTTTAATACAATCTTTGTTCTCATTTTTAGATGCAAATTTGGTTTTGGTCATTGTTAGACATAGCTCAGGGCCTCAGTAAAGATATTTTTTCACCTCATCTGCAAGAGTTCTTGGCACTCCATCAGTTTAAGGTGATTTTCTCCTCCAAATCAGTCACATTTTAATCAGATCACAACTGACTGAAAACCCTAAAACCAGATTTAAAGCATAAATACCAGAACAGTAATCTTCTTTGCTGACAATCTATTACATAAATCATAATACAATATTTGCATGTTATAGTTGGCTTCATTTATTTTGACTTGTATGTGAATTTGAAGCTTTTGTTAAATATATGGTTGGAGTTTTATCCTTTGATACAATTGTATTTTCCTGGAGAAACTAGCTGAGAAAGCAGCAGCCCAAGGCATATCCAATACAAAGCAGGTAATTTCATCTTCAGGATAAAAACAACCAAACAACCTATACCTGTGTAAAACATGCAGCTGAGGGGGCACCAAGGTAATTTTCACACTGATACCTTGTAGTTCTGTATACTGTACAGCTCATGTACCTTTCCTATAGCCTCATTGTATTCTGCCAGAGTCTGTGCTTTGTGAAATTAAAAACTGCTTTTCCTTTACTTATTATGAATCAGTATAATACCAGATATAAAAATTCATCTATCTTTAATCATGGAAGTTCTCTATTAGGCCTGGTTCCCCATCACAGTCTTGTGTGAATATTTCCTAGAGTAATGGAAATTAAAAAAAACCTCTTAATTTTTTTTTTTTCAGATGAGAGAGATTAATTAGAGAAAAAGATTTGAAGGTAACAAAACTTCAATATTAAAAGGAAAAAATGTAGAAAAGTAGACCCGAAGATTCAGAAAGTGGCAATACACTGTAGGTCTTTTTTCTTGCAGGCATGTTTTGTCCTGTAGTCTTCAGGACTGCCATCTCTTCTTTGTGTTTGAAAGTTTCTTTGACGTATTAATTATGTAGGAATATATAGAAAGAGAGGCAATGACACAGTATGAAAGGCTTTTAATATCATTACAGGTCCTGATCTGAACTCAATAATTAATGGCAGTCAAGCCAGTGCTGTGATTATTGATGTGTTTTTCATACAGTTGTCATTGCATTAGCTGCATGATGTTGCAGTGTCATTATGTCTGTGTTTCAAGATGTCAGATGTGGTAAACAAGCCTATAGACAGGCTCTTGACTTCTTACACAGGGCTTTAGGCTTAGGTAACATATTTGTGTTGGAAATGGTGCTGTAGCAGAGGATGACAAAGCTTTTAGCCAGCTAAAGGCTGTTGCCCTCACATCACAGCTGGTAGACTAGCATGGATAAGCATCCATAGCTTTGGATGTTTCAGTCCAAAATCAGGTGGCTGAGCTTAAAGTGCTGACATAAGACCATTCAGATGTATTTGGATAAGCAGATTTGGGAGCAACTGGATAATTAGGGTAATGGCTGAGATAGTACTTGCAGCCTGCTGTGATATGCAGCTGGGTGATTCCCCCTCACTGGTTTGAAAGAGGATATTTGCCTTTCCCTCATGCTCCCTGATATCCAGCTGCTGAAGACACCTATTAGTGCTAAAAAGTTCAGGAGAACCTCAAGAGTTTTAACCCATGTAACTTTCTGGGAGTTCTTCAGATGGGAAGGTTTTAAAAGGGAAAAAAAAGGTTCTCTCTCTACAGTTCTCTGTTGCATTTCCAGTGCTGCTGTTTCCCAGCCAGCCCAGTGGACACCTACAAACAGTGCACCATGTCATTAAGGTGTTATAGAACTGAAAAAGAAATGGAAGAATATAACTCTTCTAAAAGAAAGTATCTTTTCTTCTGTCAGAGCATATATATATATATATACACACACACACACTCTCTCTCTTACTCTATTTGAAAAAGTACCAAATTTTACAGGAAAAAAATACTGAAGGCTGGCAGTCATAACAGTAATAATCTGGGATACTAAGAACAGATGGGTGCTATTAAAGATTATATATAAACTATATTTATGCTATGTATAAAATTTAATCTCTACATATTTGGAAAAACTAGGATCTATCCCCAAAGGAAGAATTAACCACTTGTTTTCTTGGAGGGGTTCTGTTTATTTCTTCACCTTTCACCATTCTGAATGGCAAATAAGAACTGAGGGCTGCTATCAAAGGCTAGATTTAGCACTGTATAAGCGTTAGTTTGTGTGAGTTTTGTTTTTTGAAAAGAATAAAAGAAAGACTATTTCTGTTATTCATTGCCTCTGTCTTTTGATTCCATCTGCAATGTTATTAGCACTGCATTTGATATAAGAAAATTTTTCATCTCATTTTCTATATTTTGAGCTATCATTTTTGGTGAGAGTTTGTACTTTTCTGGTGGAGGAGAGTTAAGCTGTCCTTACTTCCTTCAGTGTAATTACGCAGGTCTGCATTAACTCTGCAACTCCTACACTAACAGTAAATTCTCACTTGCAATTTTATAGTTGCTCAAATTAGCAGAAGTTATTAATAGAATGTTATTTTCAATAAATATAGCAAAATGTAACTTCAGGCATTTGAGAGTAATATTTTTTCACATAAACCATGTCATGTGCCTATATAAGTAATAATGATCATTATAATGTACTTTCTCTGCTAAACTTCTTAAATGCTATCTAGTGGAAAGATGAGGCATTTTTGTATATTTGCTACCAAACATTGCTTTTTAAATAATTTTCTTTTAAGAATAAATTCTGAGCTAACAAGCCATATAGGACTCATTGTCAACACCAGGCAACTTCTCAGTGCAGTGTCTTGCACAATTGAAATTTTATAACATCAAGAGAGATTGTATCTTTAAAAACACATGCTTTTGAAGGCAGTTTATTTAGAATAAAACTTGAAAGTTGATTGATTTGTAATGTAGCCAAACACTGACTTAACAAATTATCTCATTAGCAAGAGGCTGACTGCTTTTATATGTTCACAGGAAAAATGCTGCAACAGGTCTTACAACAGGTCCATTGTGCTTATAAGGGAAGTAATCACAGTGACTTTAGGAAGCAGTAACAGTTTTTAAATGGCTTGTTGATGAGGTAGATCAGAGGATCATTCTTAGCCAATGCCCTTTTCCAGAAAATCAGAGAGCAATATTTCATTGTTTCAGTCCAATGCTTTACAGCATGCATGTTATGTATTTCTACACCTATTTTTTTACATACCCTTTTCAAGGTCTGTTAGTACACATGCCATGAAAAAATTTCATCTGAATTTTTAAATCTCTACTTCCATATTGGCTACTGAAAAAAACACATCAAGCAGCTGAAAAAAAAGCCTTATTTTGAAATTTTTTTGGCAAGACACAGATAATTGACCAGATTTCCAAAAAAAAAAAAAATCACATTAGGTATTTCTCTGAATTTTTCCAACATTTCAAACATGCAGATGTTACACAATGAGATCTGTTTTTTTTTTTTTTTTTAAACAAGCACTTAATTTGTCCACAGTTTATATTTTAGAAGATCTATAAGATTCTAAAACCCGAGTTCTCAAGCAGATTAGGATTTTTTTCAGATAAATCTCCAGCCTTTGCACTGTTGTTGACAATTGTGAAACAATGACCCAAAAGAGAACTTCAAAGGTTGAAAAAAACCAGTAACAGACTCTTGAAATATTGTATCCTGATTCCTTTCAAATATTTGTTATTTGGAAGCTAAGGCAGTCCAGAATGGGAGGGAGAAAAATGGTTCCGTCTTGGATTTCTGGTGTAAAATAGTCAAACTACTAGACTCAAATTTATCCACATATAAAGCTCAACAACATAATTTGTTCTGAATGTTTTGGAGTTAAAAGTTCCAAAGGCAACTCAGCCAGCTGCACTTCGTCAGGGGCTGTGACTAGGAGGAGTGTCCACTCTCTTGGGCAGTGATGTTGCAAGATGGTGGCAGGCCATGTTCCTCCGGCCATGTTTGCTCTTTGCTTTGAGAGGAGCCATCTCAGAAGCCTTAGCTCACCGTTTTTATCTCATCTCGTGTCCCATCTAAGCCAACTGAACTAGAAGCTAGCTTACTTTAATTTACACCCCTATGTAAAAATGTCAGTGTTGCCATCTGTATTGGCCCAGAGCTTTTCATGTCCTGGGGACATGTTTGCATCACTGAGCCAGCTCCCTTAAAGCTAACTTAGTTATCTCTGCACAAACAGCTGTTTTCTTGCAGAGGATAGCAGCTTGCAATTCAAAAGCTGTAAAACCTGTGGATTATGACATTCACTGAACATCCTAATTCCCCATAACCAAATCTTATCCTTGCCTTTCTTTCAAAGATAGTAAAGTGCCTGCAAGGTACACGGCTCCAGAAGTATGTCGTAGTGGCAAATGTAGTAGAAACACATTGATGGCACTAATTTTCTGTTTCATTGTGACCCGATGTGACAGCAGGGCAGAGTGTTGCCAGGAACATTGTCTCTTCAGCATTGTTCCTACTCTGGCTCTCTTCATCTGCTCATGCCCAAGATTTCTCAGCTACTGAGGCAAACAGATTCAGCACTATCTTCTCGTGATACTTCTGAATCTATTAAGGTAAACTCTGTGATAATTGGTCATAATTTCATGGACATTACTGATTTCAGGGCCCTCATTAGTTTTCATTTCAGACCATTATACCATCAGAGACTTGTTTCACATGATTCTGTTTTCCTTAGAGTTTCCTACCAAAGAGGTACCATCAGTTAAGTGATCTGAAAGTCCTGAACAGTTGTAGAGATGTGTTTGATTTTTTTTTATTGTATATGACTTATCAATAAACAACATTTATCAACATTTGAGAGGGCTTATCAACACTAGGCAGGAACTGGTCTTTTATACATAGATGTAAATATTACATTGGAATTTCAGGTAGCTTTATCGTTATTGTAGGATGAGATATGTTGTGCTAGATTGTTTAATTAATTAAAATGTATATAAATATTTATAAGCTATGTGTTCATAATTTAAAGAGTATTCAGTAGCATAAGCTCAGGCTATTTTTCTGTATTATCTGAAAGCAGAATGTGTAACCAGTTTACTTGATACCATATTTGCATGCACAGCCAGCTGTGAGTCTCCCTTAACTTCTACAGTTTCTAACACCATCCCAAATCTGACTAACTAGAGGTTAGCCTGAACCTGTATTTATTTTGGTTTTGCACATAAACAATCAGAAGTGGCCCATAAACTGTGTCTGTATCGGTTTCTGCAGCAATGACCTTTTATGTGGAGAACATAGTCATATATGATTTTGTCCATATGAGGGCTTAACTTATCACAAAGCTTTGGGACCTTGAGGGCTCCTTCTGTTAGGCTCAGCTGGCAGCATCTGGAGGTGGTGACGCCTGTTCCTTTCCCCCAGCGAGGGACACTCATGAGGATAAATTTGGCACAGTATGTTGCAACACAAATTTGAGACTGCAGATTTTATCTAAGCATCACCTCACTACCCTCCCCTTTCAGGACAAGCTCAGAAAAGAGACTGGTGATGCCTGGGATCCCCCTTTCCACTGGCAGAGCCTGCTCAACTCTATTCCTTGGGACAGTAGTGAGCCTGGTTACCATGGTGACAGGGATGAACCTGACACTTCAGAGCACAGCTTAGGGAATCACACTTTCTGTTCACAATCATGTACAATTTTTCTTTCTAATAATGCTACCCTAAAAATCTGTAATTTAGAATCCTGGAAGCAACAGATTAGGTAGATCCAAACCCTTGTAAATTTCTGGCATACCTTAATCTCCCAGAAACTGTAGTCCAAGAGAGAAATTCTTTAGGAGCTATAGGGAAGGAAGAATTGTGGAGATTCCTTTCCCACTAAATACATCTTCAGTTTTCAACTTGAGAAAGAAAAAGCAGTAGTACTGTACTAAAACGACCCATGTGAGGACGTCTGTGAGACCTCATGAATCGTGTCCATAGTTTGCTATAACAAGTTGCACATCCTGTCTCCTGATCCCTGCAAATATACACTAAAATATTTTCAGCAAATAGAAACATCTTAGAATTTTTTTTAAACTTAGTAAAGCTAAAAGTGGTTATGGATCTTCTCTCACCGAACTTTCACTTATTAATTAAATTTCAGACCTATAAAAATTTCCTTAATTGTGCAATGATTATCACTGTAGCAAAGCAGCAAAAAGAAAAGACTGATGCAAGTGGAACAGTCTTTCTGGGTAGATGATTAAAACACAGGGCAGACCAGTCTAAAAAAAAATTTGTCAGAGAATCTCACCTGGTTTTTCAATAAACCCTTTTCTCAGGTGGTAGACTGACATCTCAAGACCTACCTTCAGTTTCATTTGATGTTATCATGATGTTACCTCGTTGAACTCATTCAGATGTCATTCCTGGATTTAATTAAAAGTTTTTGAATGTCACATAACAAAAGTGCAGAACAGATTATCTTGAGCACAGCTATTTTGAATATCAAGCTATGCAGCAATAACACCAGTTTGTGAGAACTCAAAGATCTGCCATAAACAGAAATTAACATTCAAAGAAAATGCAGTGTAATAAAATAGCAGCTTTAATCATGCATAAAACTGAGTTTCTTCCCTTGCTCACACAAAGGAAGCCCAAAATAAAATGCTGAGAATGTTAAGAGAGTCAAATCATATGGTGAGAAGGTTACATATAAAAATGTTGTTCAAAACTTCTGATTTAAAAGCTGTCTTTTGGAAGGCTGGCTGTTCTCTTGGTGGTACCATGCAAACAGCCCTGCAAAATCCTATCCGAATTTTCTGCTTGAATAATTGTGTTTGGATGAGTAAGTAGAATATCATTATCTTGATTCCTGCACCATCTTCTTGGGAAGGTATAGACGAATAGATTTTGTGCTGAGTGTCATAAATTCTCTGACAATTTTGCAAGGCTCTGTGTAAATTTTGAACCACAGAAGGAAGGAGAAGACAGGAAAGAAATATGTGCTGTGACTGAATTCCTTATGCCACAGTATACTTCAAAAATTAAGTGTAAATAATATGCACATGCTCAATTTTAGTAGTGAATATTGGATTTTTTGGTGTGTTTAATTATAAATGTGGTTTTAAAATTTAGATCAATTAAATACATCAGGAAATTGTGAGAAGATGGACTCCGTTTAGAATTTTACTGTCCCTGAGAGAGTTAGCTATACTAGTCTAATGTAGTGCTGTTCACAGTTGAACTTCATGCTATAAATCATGGAAGTTGTCTGATTGAATGCTCTCCTTTATTATCTATGAAAACAAGGAGAACAGCTTCTTATATGGTGACTGTTACTGGCTATGTGCAGAGTCAGAATCATTGCATCAAATTATTTTATGAACTTTGTGAGTGGGACTGTGGAATATGATTGTTGTTGCTGTTCATTAGTTCAGAAGAAAGGAAACTAGATAAATTGCTAAAATCCAGTGTTCACCTCCCAATAAATCTTCAATGTAGGCATCTATTTTTGTACAGGAGGAAAATGTAGCTAGTGCTGTTTCAGGTCAGAAACTTCTGACAAATTTTATGGAAGATGAGTTTGCATGGGCTGGAAACTGTAGGGTTATCTCTTCTCAGATTTACCAGACCAAAATGCAAATAACATTGATATGCAAGGCAAACACAGTGTAAAAATTAATACTGAATTCATGGTCTATTAGAGTAAGGCTGGCCAAAGGAATCAGTAGTCAATAGAGAGTCCATTTTTGTATGATCATCATTCTGTTACCATGCAAGATTCTTTCTCAGATCAATAAATTACCTTTTAATAAAGTCTGATGTTCAAGATATAAGAGTGGATTGCAGGACTACATTACTGAAAAGGAGCATTAAAAATTAGTAAAGCAGGTGGTTTTATAACTAGAATAATTTTAGAGCATTTTTGCCCTTTTTAAAAATATACAGTAGTTAACTCCAATTACCAAAATAATTTTATCTCTCCAGATTAGAGATGCTGTGTGAGGATGTTGTCATGGACCATGTCAAAGGCTTACAAAAATCCAGATAGATGACATCTGTAACTCTTCACTTCCCCGCTGATGTAGACACCCCATCACAAAAGATCACTTGATTGGTTAGGCAAGGGAAGTTAGTTCAGAGAACTAAATCCCAGTTGTCTTGTAGAGGGTAGAGAAAGCGAGTTCTCAGAGTAAGCAGAGGTTTAATTGCTGCTGTAGTTCTTGTGCAATCAGTAGCCAGGAGATATTCACTTATATGTGTAGGTTTAACATGCAGTCACAAGATTTTTCACTCTGGTTATGAGCTTACCCATGTAAATTTACATTCAGTTATTACAATACACTTTGAGCTATCAAAGTTAAAACACAAGTAATATGAAATGCTTTCAAATTCATAAGTTTTGTTAAATTATTCTATATTATATTAAATAGCTTCCACAAAATAATCATTGCATGTAATACACATAGATTACAGTGTGATTTATATCTATGATTACTTTCATATAGTCCCCAAATGTAGAATTTAGTCTAAAGAATGCATATATTATCTTTTTCTAGAAATATAAAAATCCTGCCTTCATTTAAGTTCAAAACAATTTTTGTGTTGATATTGGCAAGACAGGTATCATTTTGCCAGTAGATTTTAACATTTTGGGTATGAGAGGCTTATCCCCTCATTATACACTTGATTAGTGTATGACTATTCACTGACATTTTCTTCAACTAATTTAGGCCTCAGTAGTGCATTTCTAGTGGGCACCAGCTTTATCTCTTAAGTAGCCTTGAAGTTCATGGAATGAGTAACTGTTCCTTACTTCAAAACGGTTAATGTGAGGAAACAAGAACAAATGGTCAAGCAGTAGTTATCCTCCTGGCCTTCCACTGTTGTTCGAAAAACTTGACAGAGTTCTTCATTTCGAAGTTACTGATGATCCAAACCAATCATTTCCTAGAGTTTATATAATAAAACACCTGTGCCTAACTTAGCCAAATATGTCAACACCCTCGGTAACCTTTCTTCCAGATTTTCTGAGATGTGGATAGTTGTTTTTTCTAAAGTAATTTTTCTGAATGAAACAGTTGTGTGTGTGGCCATGAAATAGTTTTAAACATGACTTAGAGAAGCACGTATATTGCAGCTTGCTCTATGAAGTTATAAGGGTCCTGTCTTTCTCCAGGGACGTGTGAAACAAGTCTGTCATTCTTTCCCCTTCACTCTCATCACTAATACTACTTTGAAAATACCACTGTCCTGATCAAAGCTCAAAGCCTGTACTGTTGGATGTATTTTTGAGCCTTCAAGTTTTGAAGTGCATCTTCAGGTCACATTCAATCCCTATCATTCATATTTTGAAATCTCTCAGAGACTTGTCCTTAAATCTCCATCCACACAACTAAATCTCTCTCCAGCCTTAGTTATTTTGCAGACTGAGTAGTTCTTACCTTTTCTAGGTCAGAACTGCCCAGCTGCACTCACATTGTACAATTCCAGACACAGCAAATATCCCGTTCCTGCTCACTTCCTCTTTACCCTTCTTGTGTCCTTGCTGTTTCTCAGTAATCCATACAGCAAACATGAATTTTTCCCCCCATTGGCATATAAAACCATTTATATCTAGCTTAGATTTGTCTTTTGACTCTACTGATTGGCCTTTTGGCTTTACTGCTTATCAAATGTTCATTCACATTTGCCACTTCCATCCCAGCTAATATTAGACTGGGAGTTGAGTCAACATCGAGAATGTTGAATACCTTCATCTTCCATTTCTGCCTCGAAAGTCATGCCCCCATTTTCTCTGTTACACAGCATCATATGTGTATCCGACATTAATTCTAGCTTGTGTGTGCTGTGCATGCATACATCTCTTGCCTGATCCCCACTTTTACCCCTTGACACCTCAACAATACATATAATACAAACAAAATATATAGTCCTCACAGGTTATGTATGCAAGTATGCATGCAGGCATGAATTTACATAGAGGAGGAAACACTCAGTGTTTCTCAGCAGATAGAGTTCAAGCCGTAGGTGAGAGAGATGATTATAATGATGAATTCTTATGATGATGATTAAGTTTTACGATTAAAGCACTGCCAGGTCTCTCACTGTCTGTCTAGCTCCCGTGTGTGTGTCTGGAAGAAAAAGCGTTCCTAACTCAGAAGGTTTTTCTGAGGGTGTTAGTACAGGGTTCAGATACTGCAGAGATGAAGGTTACAGAAACAAGTAATAAATAGTAATTTTAAACAACAGCATTATCCTTCCTGCAGAAGGGTATGGATTCTTGCACATGGAATATGAATACAAATGATCTGTGTAACATGGTTAAGCCCAGAAAATATTAGATACCAATTATCCCTGATAATGACTACACTGGCTTTCTGAATGGAGTAGATTTTCAGGGGAGCAGTAGCCTTTCTCTCATATGGGCTTCACCTTGGTTTTTGTTCTGCTGCTTTTGGTGATCTGTTAAGAAGCATCCTAGTTTCAGACTAAAGGACACTTTCTGTGTAACAACATAAGCATGAAGATACCAACAGTTTGTATCAACAGTTTGTACTGAATGGAATATGAAGATCCTGTGAGGGGAGAGGTTAAGTGGCATCTGCTGCATGCTGGGTGGAGTGTTAGAGAAGAAGGGCCAGAGGGAGAGCAAGCACATGTACCCCTTCATGACAGCGAGTAGAGGAAAGGCCACAGCCTTAGAAATCAGAACTAGAGAACTGGAAAGCCATTTTCTATTTTACAAGTAAACATCTCATGGGATTTTACCCCTGGCTGAAACCTATTTATATTTTTCATATTTTTACCAGGCTGGAAAAATATGTTCCTGATCTTTTACACCAGGTTGTTATGCAAAGAGGTGCAGACTGAATGGCTCTGCATTTTCATGTATATTCCATTCTCTCTGCTGTAACCTGTAGCCTCAGCCCACTCAGCTGTGTTATGGACAGGTTTCATCTCTCTGTAGAACAGTGGGGTTTGGGGCTTCTTTCAGGGCCTATAAACAGAAATAAAACTACTGCTGATTTTAGGCTTGGCTTTGTGGATGACCTTATTTAGAGAATCAAAATTCCCAGTAGAATGCAAATCTCAGACCAGATGCTGTAAGGTGAATTAATGTACAAAGGTGGACTGAAATTGGATGGAGCACAGAAGTACAGCAGTTTAGGGTTCACATTGTGGCTTGGAAAAAAAAAAAGTTTTACTATTCGTGTGTAAATGTTTTCTTACTATTCAGTGTTAAATATTCTGTATTTAATCTCTGAAAGAAAATAACATTAAATGAAATAATGGTGGTAAGTTGATACATTGTCTCTGCTTTGTCTTCTGCTTTTTAATACAGTAACTTATTTGGAAATCCAGGGGCATGTGTGGAGGTGTGTATATAATATATATTTATTCAGCTATATATAAGTATATATGTATATAATATATATTTATTCAGCACGTATACTTGCTGTTGTAAGGAGGGCAACAAGGACGGTGAAGGGCCTTGAAGGGAAGCTGTATGTGGAGCAGCTGAGGTTACTTTGCCTGTTCAGCCTGGAGAAGGGAAGACTGAGGGGAGATCCCATTACAGTTACAACTTCCTTGTGAGGGGAAGCAGAGGGGTAGACTCTGATCTCTTCTGTCTGGTATCCAGTGACAGGATCTGAGGGAATGGCCTGAAGCTGTGTCAGGGGAGGGTTAGTTTGGGTATTAGTAAAAATTCTTCTCACAGAGGATGGTTGGGCACTGGACTGGGCTTCCCAGGGAAGCGGTCACAGCACCAGGCCTGACATTTCAAGTCTTAAGACAAAACTCCAAGCCTATGGTGTGACTTTTGGGACTGGTTCTGTGCAGCGCCAAGAACTGGACTCAATAATCTTTGTAGGTCCCTTCTGATTATGCTTATTCTTTGACTCTGTTAAATTTATGGTGTTTCTACATACATATGTGTAGATGTTTAAACATGTGATACCTGTATCTGTATTTTGACTACTGTATTAAGACATACAACACATTCAAAAATTATCACCAAATATTATTTCCTTGTCTCTAGTGCTTACACATTTAAGTAACTTCTTTTTTTGATTCATTTAGCAGCAGCAACAGAAGAACCTGAGGTGATTCCAGATCCAGCTAAACAAACAGATCGGGTGGTGAAAATAGCAGGAATAAGTGCTGGAATTCTGGTATTCATCCTACTTCTCCTTGTTGTCATATTGATCGTTAAAAAAAGGTAAGAAAATGATCTGTGCTGATTGATTTTATTTTTTCCTCCTCCCTATCAAACAATTTTAAAAGGATATTTTTTACAGGTCCTTAGAAAAAAAAAAAAGTTTTAGGACTGGTAGGTCCTTTTGGTCAATTTTTGGGTATAGTTCCTTGTGTTTTCTTTTGGTATTGCTGTGGTTCTTAGGATGTCTTTAACGATAGTATTTCTTTATATTTAAGATCTGATAACTATACATTTTCTCATACTTATTTATTTCCAAGGATGTTTAAGTTGGAAATGGAAGAATGTACAGATTGTTAAAGTGGGTGGAATTGAAATTCATTATGCCTTTTTTATTTTTAAAGCAAATAAAAAAAAACTTATTGCACTTTTCATGTTTTAACCACTTAATGAATACTATTTTCTCTATGCGACTCTAATGAGTTATTTGTATTTGTGTTACCCAGCTTGCAAAATAATGTAATTCTATACCTCTATTTATGCTCTTGTAAACCTGGAGTTTTTTCTTAAGTCATACCACATCACTGTAAAATTATCTAGTGAGTCCTTAGTGCATGAAATTGTTTAAAACTGTATTAATTTAAGTGATTTTAAATTTTTTTCAGTGCTTTCTTAGACAGTAAGCAATATCGCCATCTTCTGGCATTGTCCAATGCTATCCCTGCATCCCAATCCTCCTACCTGTAGTAACTTGTGCTATCCTATTGCTTGGTCAGTGTTTCAAAGCCTAGCCTTCCCAGTAGTTGCAACTCTTTTAACCTGGCATAAGAGTCCATAATACATCCCTATAATTCCATAGTTATAGTATAGAAACTAATTCCTCTCTCTCTGTGCACCCCCTTCCTGGTGGGTCCCCTTCACGTTGCACAAGCTGATTCCTCTTGGATACAGCAAGCCCTTTGCCTTCCCATGGTGTGTGCATTGCCTTCTCTAGCCTTTTGCAAAAGTTGTAATAAAAAGTATTTTTGTGATTGTTGCGTATATTCCTCTGAAATGCAGCTTGCTATTATTTTTAAAGATCTAAAATCATTCTATATGTTATGATTGCTGGTTTGCATTAGATTTTTTTAATTTATTGCCTTTTTACAATTATCCCTGGAGATATATAACTTGGAGAAGAAACGTCTGCATTAGAAACATTAGGTATGCTTATAGTGTTCTGTGTTAGTTAGCTACATATGTGATTTTTCCCAAAAGTGCTTTTACTTTTCTCTGTTGTTTACCTCTGTGGTTGAGAATTAACACATATGCAAAAGGTCCAATCCATCATGTGCAAAAGAGACATACAGTCAGCCAGTTTTCTGTATTTACACAACTTTTGAAAAACAAAAACGAAGTTGTTTTTCAGCTTTTAGGAGGAAATCTCTATATTGTAGCTTTGTAGCATGATATGTGCTGGGAAGTATCATCTTAGTGCGTGTTACAGTGGTCCCCGTACGTTTAATAGAGAATTCTCTGTGTGTGCACGTGTGTTTGTGTGTGAGTGAGAGACCAACACTACAGAGTGTCAGTCACTTCCAGATGTGATTGACTAGTTTTGCAAACAACAAGCAAACAAATCCATGTGTGCATTTTTCCTGTCCTTTTTGCCTCTTCCATTCAGAGTCCTTTTAGGCTCAAATTTTCGCTATTAATTGTTTGACCAAAGTGAGTTAATTGTATCTGTGAAGTGATATTTTTAAATTTCCCCTTCTCCCCCTTTTCCTCCTCAGAACCCGTGAAGGCAGTATCCTTTTAAAAATTATGATCATTCTAGAGCACATAATATTTCTGAACTCCTCTACTATTTTGTATTCTAAATAGGTGAGAAATTAACCTGCTTAATGAATCTTTAATGTTTGGCAATTAGCTTAATTAGTTGTCTATTGCATATGTTGTAGGTCTGCCATTCTTCTCCCCCTCCACCTTTAGTGAAAATGGGCACTTTCTTAATACCAGCTTTAGCCAAGGTCTCTTACAAAAAGCATAGAAAAACTGTGTTCTTGAGTTAAATCAGTCCATCTAGTGAATCAGGGCAATTCATATAATGAAGCCAGAAACAGCTGTAAAAACTCTGACATATTCACACATACAAAAACACACTTCACTTAGTTGTGGTGGGACTGAAAACCGATCCGTCTGAATCATCCTCTGTAGTGTACCTATTCAGTGATCCATTATGTAGTATCCCTTTTGGTATCTGAATTGACCACAGCTTATTAGATGGAAAAGTCAATAAAACAATGGTTTCTGCATTTTTATTGGTTTATTAAGTCGTAACCGCAGCCACTGCTATCTCAAACTGATTAAATGCAGCATTACATTTTATTGAAAAATGAAGTACTAAGCAGTTTTGTTCATGAACTTGAGATGTTTTAGGCTTTGCCTGATCATTTTGTACAAATTGGTTGGAAGTTTTCCTGAATTAAGCTCTTAACAGCTTTTACAGACTTTTACTGGAGTAATCAAACCAGCTAAGAAAAGGGATACTGCATCTTTAACAAGCAATGCCATTTTTATTTTCAAAATCATTGTTGGACTATTTCCAAATGTCCTTCATTTCCTTCCATTCGTTTACCTTCCATGTTTTTAATGCTTGGCATGACAACATCAGCATTTCCAATTGTAAGATTTTAAAATAGAAAGCATATGTTTGCATTCAGGAAATGTGTGGTGGATATGGCAGTACACACGTCTGCTGGAAATATGCAGTTTTATTTAAAATGTGTGTACTCATATAGCTACACATAGTACGCATACAAACATATACATATACAACTGTGTACTGATAAATATGTTAAAGTGAACGACAAGAAATTGTTTTCTGATTAAATGTATTTATTAATGGAACCTTTATTTTTTGTGACTGAAAAGTAAAAAGCATATCTGCTGCACAAGATTTGTACACAGCTGTTCATTTGTCATGACATCTAGGCGGTAATCATTATATTATGCTGAACTGCATGTTGAAATTACACAATCCATTTAATTTTCAAAATTTTTGGCAATAAGTGAAATCTCAGCATGTAATTTTCTCAAGTGATCTTTCTAAAAAATACATCATTTTTATGCGCTAGGGGTTTTTATCTTTTTGTTTTGTTTTGGTTTTAATTGCATGGCAAAGTAAGGCTAGTTTGTGCATGAGCAAGTTGAAATGCTAACCAAAGAAACATGAATTTTTCAACTTTTTTTTTTTTTAAAACGCACATTTCTCTGCTTAATTGGATGTGACAGAGTCACGCTTTTCATTCACCATTGCTTCTCTTTTTCCACTGTCTGTGATTTGCTTGCCAGGAGGAGCTACTATTCTTACTCCTACTATCTGTAAGTAGAATACGGGTGACTTACTATTCTATGTGTTTTAAAGATGCAGTATCCCTTTTTAAAAAAGAAAAACAGTCTCCATGTTTTTTCCAAAGTTTTATTGATAGTTACCTTTCCTTGTTCTCAGGCTTGAAAAATCGTTTGTTTCATTGTTCCTGTTATTCTTACTCTGTTGTTTCTTTTTTTAAAGGGATATTGTATTACTAACTGTATATGAGACTTTAGCTTTTTGCTACAGTTTTTTTTCCATAACTATCATTTTAGCTTATTATAATCATGATTTAATTTGCATTACGATTCACAACAACACATCACACTAAGGAAAAAAGATCTTTTCCCATTTTCTAGTCAATGAACTGTCCCTATAAATCATAAACTGTAGGTTCTTAGAGTATCAGTTCAGGAGTGGTCTTGTGCACTATTTTCCTATGGAGGTTTTAGGCAGATGGCAAACTTTTATAAATAGTTTATGGTCTGCCTCTTTTGCTTTTGAAATGCTTTGCTGACACATCTTAGAGTGTGAATTTTATTTTATGGCATTGATTTGTATAAAGTTTTACTTCATTGAAGCAAAACTCACTTTTTTTAATACTTGTTAACCAAAAGAGTTTTTGTGAGGACTGTGACAATTTTGTCTGTGATTGAACATCCATTACATGCATCCTTCATTTTAAAAAAAAATGCATAAAGTACTTAACTTCAGAGGAGTTCTAAGGATGCACTTGAGTGCTTTGATGAACTGGTGATGTTCAATAATGATGCTCTTCCACATTTTTAAGCAGAATTAGTTGACGTCTTTAAATAAACTTAAAAAAAAAATTAAAAAAAAAAGGGATAAGCTGGTTCAGCTAACTGCCATTCTCTGATTTATTGTAACAAATTATAATTTCCTTGTTAACAAACAATTGCTTCTACTCAAGATAATTAACCACACAGTTTCATTCTATGATGGAGCACCTTTCACCTCCAACCACTGTATCACCCATCTGAGCAGATTCATCCAGCTGAATCTTTTAGCAGATAATGAGAATCATTTATGCTTTCTGTCAGCCTCAAGTTCTTTAACCTAATGATTGACGTAACTATCAAAAAGCATAGATTGTGTGTTCCTTTAGCTAAGTGAGGGAAGGAAATAAAAAGGAAAGGAAAAGGAAGGGGAAAGGAAGGGGAAAGGAAGGGGAAAGGAAAGGAAAGGAAAGGAAAGGAAAGGAAAGGAAAGGAAAGGAAAGGAAAGGAAAGGAAAGGA
>VZUI01089386.1:0-27543 GCA_013401135.1 Cettia cetti
GGGCCGGGCCGGGCGGGGCGGGGCGGGGAGGGACCGGCCCCCTCCTCGGGCCGCCCTCGCCAGCCCGGCTGCCGGCGGGGACTTCCAGCGGGGAGCCGCCGCCGCCTTCCCGGGGGGCAGCGGGCTCGCCCCGCAGCGAGCAGAGGGATAAGGGGGTTTTCCTCCAAGCTGGCGCACGAGTCAGTAGGAGAAGAGCAGAGGCGAGGGCTGGCAGCGGCGTGCCTGGCCGCAGCCCCGGGCTGTGCTTCAGAGCGCCGGGGGAGGCAGGGGCTCATCCAGCCATGGGCGTTTGTATCTGCGGCATCAAAGCGCAGAGCCCCGTTAATATTGCACTGTCCCCCTCGTCTCCCCGCAGTGCTGCTGCGGGGTGAAGGACGGGGCGGCCAGCGGGGACACTGCCGTGCTCCAGCGATGTCACACAGCATGCTCCAGCAGGAACACCCCTGTGAACGGCTCCCGCAGGACCATGCTGAAGGGAAATCAGAATTTCGAAAATCCTCTTCACCCATTCCTTGTGTACATCAGTACATAGTCCCATGTGTAGCTAATAAAGGATTTAGAGTTAAGCATGTTACGTTAGGGTGATGGAGCCCTTGTCCTTTGTGCTACTGAGTGGGCTGGTCAGGTGTGAGTACATTGATATGTCCAGGAGGTCATGGTTGAGTGATAAAATAGATATTTCATTACAGTGCATGCCTACTAAGCAGAAAACAAGATGTCTGTCTGCCCAAAGTGTGTAGTGTTGAGCCCCACAGACCAGCACCGTGTGTTGGAAGAACCCCCTGGGTTTCTGAGGCTGCCAGGGCAGGCCAAGACAGATGTACATGTGCAATACATGTGAGGTTCGTCAGAGAGCTGTGTCTGATGGGCTACACCCAAGATACAGAAGGTGTGATCCTTACTCTCTGAAAACATCTGACTGGTAGGGTGGATAATGGTGGACCAGCAAGTGACTAAGTAAGGACTTCTGCACTTTTGGATTTCCATGGTCTTGTTTGAAAAGTAGTTTAGCTTCTGTTTGGAAACACAACCAAGAGCAAGTAAGGCTCTGGTCCGGCGAGGACTTGAGTAAGTTACTTTGCTGAAAGAGTCAGTAAGATTATTCACTTGCTCAAATGCTTAATAGTTCTTTTGAACGGTACTGAAACTGCTGTCTACCTTCCCAAGTTAAACATGCTGGAAAAATATATATTTTCTCTGCTTTTTCAGTGGGCGTCTTCACAAAGTTAAGTTAGAGTCTGATGATACATCTTTCATGTGGATGTATTCCTTTTGAAAAGATTTTTTTCCAAACCATTCATTCAAATAACCAGGAGAAGTGTATAAAGCAGTGTATGTGGGGGTGATTAAAGTCCTGTGAATTCAGCTTTGTCTGGTTTTTCCCCCAGCTATTTAAACTAAAGGGTGGGGTTTTTTTTCTGTAAAGTTCTCACGTTTCTGCAACACACCTGAGGAGGAAAGAAATCTTTTATTGCCTCCCTAAAGAGCAGTTATTTTTCCTGGAACCTTTTCTTGGGGGGAATAAGTACATCAGCGGGGCTGGAAGCGTGACTCACTGTTTCAAAGCTAAGTGAAGCTCATCAGCAAAACAAAACACAAAAGAAGGGGATGGCAGTGGAGCAAGGGATGGTTAAAAAGTGCCACATCCAGTTTGCAGCACTATGAGTCTCACAACTTTCCAGTTAACAACAGTAAAATGCCACAAGAAGCTGGAGGCTAAGGAAGAACCTCTGCCATCTATTTTCTGTTGTGCTGCTGCCACTTTTAAGCCTGGCCTAGTTTTGAACATCCTGAGCAATAGGGCTTCCCTGGAGAGGGCTGTTTCTATAACAGAAGCATATGTTTCCTCAGAGCTAGAGTTGTCCCCAGGGCACAGTTCAGGTAGCTGCTCATGTGCTGGGGAGAGCTGACTGTTGTAAAGATCTTTTCCTATCTTCCCATCTGGAACTCTCAGTAGAGCCTCACAGGAGGCTCTTATGCATGTGACGTGTTCCTATTGCAAGAGGAGGAAAACTGGGAATTTTGCTCACATTCACTAACAGTTCCCTCTCTCCTGCCCTGCAAATGGAGAGGCCATAGAAAGTAAATCTGCTCCTTGTACCTCAGTTGGCTTAACTGAAGCTTCTTGAGGAACTTTTCTGCCTTGCTGCACCAAGAGCTTCTAAGGCAGAATGAACTGGGTTTCCACATCTGATTTGCTTTTGCTTCACTGCAATAAAATTAGTGAAACACTTTGTAATGTATCAGAATTAAGGGCCCAAAGTAAAGGTGAAGATTGCTCTTGTGTTCTGTGTAAATGGTATTTGGAGGGGCTTTTGTCCTTCAAACAACTTCAAAGCACTTTTGGCCTAAATGAAATGAATTTGGTTGTTCTACTCTCTGAATTGTACAGTCGCAGAACCCCAGACAGAAATAAAGCCAACTCAAAACTAACCACAATGCTTGCTTCCACTTATAGCTATTTATTTTTAAGCTTCTTGCTATTTTCTAAAGGGATGACATTTATGTGTAACATCAGGGCCACAGTGAGGAGAACACTGCTCTGCTGCTGAATTAACACGCAGATTGCTCTGGAGCCTTGTGGAGGACAGTTCCTGAAGCTCATCTGCTAAACAGCCACATGCTTAGACAGTGAATTATGTTTATTCTTTTTCTAAGAGCAGTTTATTGTTTTCATGGCATGCTTCATAACAATAACAAGTGGATGTACTTCACTTTAAAATTCCAGAAGCACTCAAACTTGGTTAGCTTTCTTTTGGGCTTTTTTTCAGAGGAAATGAGCCTTCCCAGAAATAGCTGGACAGTGATCCTGGGGGCAGGAGGATGGAGTGACATGTTAGTCACACACACCCCATCTACCTAGGCTGTGGAACAAAAGCACTGGTGACTTCAAGAGACAGGAGCCATTTACTGAGAGAGTTGGGAAGAACCAAGGGTTGTGTTGTTGCAACACACTGCTTTGAGGAACATGCCTGGAAAATAGCAAAGGTGAAACTGGAAGAGCAATGCATGGAGTGTGTGAAGGGATTGGGAGAGGCTGTGTGAGGGTAGAGAAGTCTCTCAAAGGAAAAGGTGTCATTTGGTCAAAAATATGTGTGTTAACAATTACAAGAGGCCAGGGACATTGGCAAAAGAACTGCTTTATGGCCTGATCAAGGCTGTCTTACCTGTGTAGTAGTGCTGCAGGAATTAAACTCAGAGCTGTTACAGAGAAAATGATACCTTGTATGTAATTTTGCTGCAATAAAACCCTTTTCTTCAAAGCAATATTTTTATCTTTCTGTACTGTTAGGCTGTAGGATGATTGAGTCAAATTCTACTCCTTTTGAGTTAAAGAACAGTCTTTATCAATAGCATTCTGCAGGTCTCTCTAGACTTGGAAGGTGAGGGAGACCTTTCTGTGTTCTCATAAAACCTGTTAAGGGAAAAAAAAAGGTGATTATGAAAGTTCTTTACTGGAGCCTCCTATGCATTGGCAGGCTCCAGTTTTACAAGAGAATAGTGAAGATTTATTCATTTTTAAGGTCAGGAGTGTTGTTGCCAGGGAGAGCTGTGGGTGCATCATGGCTTGTGCAGCTTGTGCTGCAGGTCCACAGCCTGCACCCCCAAGCTCCACAGCCCTGTAGACTCCTCTTCATCTCTTCTTCCTCTGGCCTTGTGTCTCCTTGGAGACCCCATGAAGGTTACAGCAGGTCTCAAACACTGTAATGGAGCTTTGCCTCTGTGAACCTACTGAAAGCAAGTTTAAAGCTTTTAAACACCAATTATTTCCTTCTAGAATTAAATGTTTATTCCCTAAACTCCATTTTAGGTTTCAGCTGACATATCTCATTGTAATTAATTTGAGCTCTATTGTGAGTACGTTTTCCAAGGGAACAGAAAGCAGATGTGATAAATGCCTGAACATGAGATTTAACCTAACATCTGTTGTTTTAAAGAAGAGTTACAAAACAAACTGTGTTTTGTTTGTGTTTAATTGGTAGAAGATACACCTGATTTTCCATTGTATTCTTTTCAGGTTACATTGAAAACATCTGATAGAAATGTGCACTGAGGTAAACTCATTTGACCTGTCCAATTTGCAGTGGTTATGACAAATTAGTGCTATTTTGGCAATAGTCAGCATATAGGTGCTGTTTCAGATAAAATGAGTCTGTTGCACACAATAAAAGTCAAAGTCTTTCTGAAAGACAAGAAAATGAAAAGGATCCATCAGGAGCTTGTATGATCTACTTGTATGATGCTTAACTATGGAATTACTGGGCTAATTCATATCTTTAGCATAAGCATATGCTTAAATCCTTTACTGGATTTAGACACAAATAAATTATAAAAATCAAATAAATTAGGATTAATCAAGATTAAAAAAAAAAGGATTAAAATGTAACTACTTGACAAATACTTAAGATGGAGGCTAATTTATCCTCTCCCCAAGGTGGAAAAAAAAGCACATGATACTTATGTCACAGACTCTGCATTTCCTCTACTGTGATTTTAAAAAGTTGGATGAGAATTTACTCAAATGTTCAAGTTTGCTTGGGCTGAAAATTCCAAGTGGTTTAACTGTAGAAAAGGTGTGGCATGCACAGATCTGGCAGTGGAATGCTGACAAATGGAGGTGACACTTCCTTACCCCATTACTGGGCAGAAATCAACTCCAGCCTGTGAATACCAAAAAAAAGGGGTGAAAACAGTTTAGGCTATCTCTTATTTTAAAATAATTGTACCAATCATTTTTACTAATTATTGAAATAAAATAAGATATTATTACAACATTACAACGCATCATTATTTGCCATGCTACATCTCATTAGGCCTCACTTCAGGATCAAGTCACAAAGTACTCTATTCTGTAGTTTAGGGTTTCCTATGCAAATTCCATGTTTGGCTGGTGTGGTTAAATCCTCCCTGCACCTCTCAGAATAAGCTACATGATTTGGCTTTGGAGCTTTTCTTTAAGAAAACACTTTATCCTCTCCAGATGTACTTGTGGGTGCATTTGTGTTACTGGAGCGCGGCGAGCGCCAGCCGCATCAATGCTCCTGTTCATGGGGCTGGAGTGGCTCCTGTGTGGCACAGTCGTCACTGCCTGGTGACAGGGCTCCTACAGAGACTGTCTTGTCGGGAAGGGTGGCTCTGCACAGCCGTGCCTGTCACGGGCACGCACAGCAGCACCCCTGCAGCCCCTGCAGCCCCTGCAGTGCTGCAGCTGCGCGGGTGCTGAGCGCACTGAGCAGCGCCCGCTGGGGGGATGAGGGAGGGCCCTGCAGCACCACCTGCGTCTCCTGTGGCAAGGAACAGGAGGCATAAAGGAGTGAGGCTCCGTGGAAAAGAGGCTGATGCAGACTCTGATTTTGAGGCCAATTAAATAGATTGCAAGGCCCCTTGTTAACTTCTGCCCGTCCACCAAATGAGCAGCCAGCCTGAGCAGAATAAGATTACTGTCTCATTTTACTTAAAGCTTTCACATTCTATCCTCCCTATTAATTAAGTAGATTAAAGGTTCTGGCTTCCTTGAACTTCTCTTTTCTTGTCTGATACACTTTGAATTAGATGTAACCATTATAAAACGATCAGAAGACTGAGTTTTTTCTCACTTTCTAGGTATTGTGGATATTTTTAGGTACCACACTTAGCAGATACAGCAAAAATCCCTGCAGGCGGATGCTTTAAGTGGTTATAAAAGCCACTTTTGTTTTGTTTCCTTGATATAAAAAAAAATCTTATTTTGAATTTTCAGCAAGAGTAATTTGTCTGTCAGTGGACACATATTCTCCTTTTTGTTTCTCTTATTGTTGTAGGTAAAAAGAATAACTGCTTAATCAAAAATAGTGCCATTAAAAATGTTAATGAGCTTTGTATTTGAACTTACTCTTGTGCAGTTCCACTGACTGTGCCAGGATTTCTTTTGATTTAGTTTGGCATAAGTGAGGCATAAGCAGAATCCATCTTGGGTTAGCCACAGCTTTACTGTAATCCATGAGGTCAACGAGAGCACAAAAGGAAGGAAGCTCTACATAATCAGAAATCAAATAATACAATCCCCCTACAGCTCCTCTTAGTGCCTGCTGCTGATGTCAAACATATGTACAAGAGGCACCACCAGCAGTAGACCAGGTGAAAAGCAACAAGGCCAGTCGTGTGGCTGAGCCCTGAAACTAGAAATGGTTTTGATTAAATTCATGTCATTTTTCAGGCAGGTGCAGTGCTCTGATATCTTTATTCTGCAGTTCACCTGCCTCTGTCTATGGCAGGAGGAAAAAATGTTGGAACACATCACTGAAGAAAGGAAGAAAAAAAGAAAAAGGGAGAAAAACAAACTGAAAAAATTGAACTTGTCAGTATGAGCAGGGAGAGGGATGTAACTGCAAACAACCTGATGTGTTTCAACTCAGCCGAGACCAATTCTCTGTGCAGCAG
Source organism: Cettia cetti (assembly GCA_013401135.1). NCBI lineage: Eukaryota > Metazoa > Chordata > Aves > Passeriformes > Sylviidae > Cettia > Cettia cetti. Next base: position 6,421 of record VZUI01089386.1, read on the forward strand.
CAGAGCTGCAGTGAGTCTGGCTTCTAGGTAGGGACTGGTTTCATTAACTTCAGTAAGATTGCTTCACTGAGTAGGATGAGCAGGATTTGGGGTTTAGAAAACTGCAGAGAATATTATTTCAGGGTTCTCAGATATTTTTCCCTGTTTAAATTGGCTGCAAAAATCCCTGTAGGTTTGAACAAAAAGTTATTTGCAGTTTCCTAGAGGCCAACAACTGTTTCTCCTATAATCAGATATTGCCCTGAAGGGAGTTTTGGTCTCCCTGTGGATCAGGTATCAGTAATCCAAAGTTACTTAAATGGGGCCAAATCCTGCTTTCTGGCATGTTTTAAAGAGGGTTAGTTTATTTTACATCCAAGTCCACAAAGGCTCTGGATGATATACAGTGTGTGGTAAGATTACATGGTAAAAGTTTCTGTCCTTGATGATATTAGTGCTTGGGCACACTTTTGACAAAGATATACAGCTGTGATTTTCCTACCTTGAACTTGAAAGAGAAGTCAGGATTTAATTTTATGTCAGCACCCGGAGGCTCTTTATTTCTTGCCTTTGCTCTTTATTGCTCCCATACTGCAAACACAGAAGTGTCTAATAATACAGCCTATGGAATCAGAAATGCAGGGTCATGCAGTGCTTGCTATTGGCCCCTGAAGTCCAACTTGGACACTGCTATAAAAGCAGAGACTCCTCTGCCATTGACTCTTCTCTTCCACTCCTGTGGCCTGGGAACACGAGAGCACTTACTGACCACAGAGCTTTTCTTCCAGACACAAAAGGAGCAGTATTTTCCAAAGGGGCCACTGATCTTTGCCTGTGGAGGCTGTCAGTGGTCAACAGCTCCAGTCTGAGGCCTCAAGTTGATCATCCTGCGCCTGCTCCTCATGGTTGATATGCAAGGGCTTTGTCAGATCAATGGCAAAATTAAATTCCAGAGTCAGACTTGGCTTTAATATTTTTTAATAGATTTGAGTTTATGTGAGAAGGGAAAGGCAAATCATTAGGAGAATTTCAACCCTTTCCTTTTTTTTTCCTTTGTACCAGACAATGTCCTGGGCAAGTGACCCCCTGTTAATTTTGTAAAGTTCCTATGCAGGCAAACATTGATGGGGTAACAAGGCGTTGCCTGCAGCTGTGGCTTGGATGCTCTTCTTTTAGCCTTTGTATGAGCCCACATATTTTTGAACTTCTCTTGCATGATATTGGTGGTAGACCTTAAAATACATTTTGGATCAGACAGCTGAGTGTTCCCCCATTTTCAGGGATTTGTAGTGTTTTGTGATGGTTCTACAACGACCAATTCAATAAGCACTTGCTTTGCAGTTTGAGGTAGCTAATGGATTTCAAAGCTATTTGCTATTGTAATTTTTCTGCCTAATTGTTTTCTGTCTGTAACTGTATGCCTTCACTTCCAGGACTGACTCTTACATTGCCATGTAGTGAGATTGATGCAGATTCTGTCCACAGAATGACACTCTGTTCAATAGCAATCAGGGATGCAAACTGAGGAGACAGAGGCTACAAGATTATTTTCATCTACCACTCGAAATGCAATTTCTAACCTGCTTTTGGAAAAAATTACACCCCAGTCTGAGAAAGTGGGTAACCTATCATTTTATGAGGCAGTCATTTAAAGGTGTTGGGCAGCTGACTAATGAGAGACAAACAGCTTGTACATGAGTCAAATTTCTGAGTCGGTTTTTGCACAGGCTCCAGTTTATAACCAATGTGCTTTTTGAGATCCTTGATTTGGTGTGGCATGTGGGAAGGGACTTGTAGATCAGCACCATGTCTAACATTAGGGTGGTATCTAGTTTCTGTAAATATTGATTTCTCTTTGGACAGGTTGACTTTAATTTGTTTTTAATTAGTAATGGCAGATGTTCAGCTGGGAGAACATCTAGGGATCATTATTCTAATAATGTCCTATTAGCTTTTAAACCTTCCTCTTAATGTAAATCTGTAATTAGAGTGCTGTCTCTATCTGCTGCATCCTACTACCAATTCTATCTGTCAGCCAATACAGTGGGATGCCAGAAAAGCTGCAGGGATTGTAAATTGTGTCTTATGACTCTGTTTTGGGTAATTGCACACTGAGGACAATGCAGAATAAAGCAGCAGAACTGCAGCAGCTGCCCCCAGCTCCTCCCAGTCCATGGGAAGGCTATTCCCTTGGGTGGGGGATGCTCTGACAGCGAGGTGGAGCAGTGGCTCTGTGTGTGTGTCCCTCTGGCACAAGCAGAGCCCGGGGGCAGAGCAGCCCTTGGTGGGGTGGTGCTGTGCTCACAGCCCTGCCTGCAGGAGTGCCTGGCTGCGTGCCCGGGGTGATGTGTGGTGGGAGGCTGAGGAGGTTTTCCCTCTGCTGGAAGCTTTTGGCTTTGTGTGTGCTTAGAGGAAGGTTCCTCCCGTGGGTCTCTGTGTCCCTGCCTCACCCATGTGCAGTTCCCAAGCACCGACTGGACACTTCCTTGAAGAGATTTTGTATCCACTGGTTCCCACAGGCCATTCCAGCATCAAACTGACAGGGAATTACCAAACCATCAGCAAATCAGGCCCAGAGGTGTCTGTAAGTGTAAAATTTAGCTGGTTTGGTGGTTTTATCCATGTACCTTGTCTCTTACAAACAAAACCCAACGCATTTCATTCACTGTCCTTTGGGGGCATGTTCACTTTTACCCATATTGATCCTTCCTCACAGATCCATTGCATCTGGGGGTCCCAGAGGAGCAGTTAATGTCCTTTCTTGCACATACTGCAACCCAGCTGTGCAGTTAACAAGTTTAACCTTGTTAACTGCTTACAGAAACGTTGGCCTTTTGATGGCCTCCAGGGATTCAGGAGTAAATCCAGAGTCCCCTGCTCCCACCCCAATGCATTACTCACAAACCCCAATCCCATTCATATTTTCTATTGCAATAGAAAATGCTAGTCCTTGACATCAGATAGGAAGCATATGTGACCATGTCTATATATATATTTCATATTTCCCTTGAGAATACAATGTCATTAAACTTCTTCAGTGTTGAGTTCTTGTCTTGTACCCACATTGAAATAAAATGACACTCTGAAAAGCTCACTCCAACTTTCCAGCCTCCTGGAGTCAAGCCTAGAGTGGTATAAATCTGCCATGCTGTCTGTGAAAGATTCATTTCTAGTCCTGCAGTGACAGGATAATTTTGACTCACCTGCAGAAGTTTCCTGCCCTCCTCTTCCCGTCCCTCTCACTGTATGTTTCTCTTCTCTTCCTGCAGGCACAGTGCTTAGCTACTACTTCAGTTTAAAGTAAATAAATTGTGGTCTGAGGTATCAATCAAACTCTTCTGGATCCCTCTTGAAAGGTCACTGCAGACCCACCTGGCATGTTGAAGTTACCAGTGCCTGCTGACCTGTTTCTCTTAATTATTCCACAGCCTTCACACTGACAGAACCTGCCTTTAGTAATTAGATAAGCCGCACAAATGGAGTAACAGGCAGCAGATGTAGGACAAGAACCAGATTTCACATCTTTCTTTGCATTTCTTTTACAACATGAAGGTACCTGATACACTTGAAAGCCAGAAGATCTGCAGTGATAGCCAATAAATTGCTGTCCTGATATACATGCTGATAAGCCCAGCTTATTTCCTTTAAATCCATACCCTGCTGCCTCACAGGGCACTGTGCAGTCTGCCTTGAAGACTGTCCTGCACGTGCTGGTTTAGGGAAGAAACTGTTAGGGTTCTTTTTCTAATTACTTTGTATTTCTCAGTGTTTAACTTCATTCTTTCATTCAGGCTGTGCTTGAAGCATATCCTGCCTGATGTGACTAAGCTGTTGACTCACTTCTTTTATGGCTGCAATAAAACTAGATCTAATGACCAATGTCTGGATATCAACCACCGACAACATTTGCAAAAAATAAATCCAGATTGTTCCTTCTCAGTATTGTGTGTCCTGGTATAACTTCCACATAATTTGTAATATCAGGCAAGCATGGCACTGGTGTAATCACAGTTTTGTTTTCTTCTTTGATAAAGATTATCTGCTTGGCTTTAGCATTATCCCAAACCTCCAGTTCTGAGTTTTAAATAGTGCTTGCTTGGAATCTGTCCCTGTAACCATTAGTGCTGGTAATTGCACTCAAAGACCTAAAGTAGACAATTAGCCTTGCACTGGGCCCCAGGGGTTTCATCATTCTATTAATTTGGAGCTCTCCTCAGTTTTGCCATCCATCTGGGGTAATTTGGTGGTTTCTCATTCCCTGCTGTCATCTCAGGTGGACTCTTCCCTGTGATTCCAGTGTGTCTGTGCCACACAGGGTTGGGGAAGGGCAAGCATCTGATTTTGCTTGCAGGTTGACCCCAGAAAATTTCTGCAATGCCAGGAAGGCTGGGGTGAGCATCTTCAGGAGAGCGTGGCCCTTGCACTTCTGTTCGTGTCCTCTCTGAGTATGAGGTGAGCATCATGCATGAGAATGGGCATTTTCCTTGCCAGTGGCAAAATAATGGACTATTTGATGTAGGGTAGGACATGGATGGGAAGGAGAATCAGGGACCTGGAACTGATTCCCTTGAGCCAGCACCATCTGCTGTACTGAGGAAAGCCCACAGTAATTCTACACAATCAGTCCAGACTCAGAGAAATGATAGGTTTTAGCCCTAAGACATCTGCAATTGCAAGCCTCCCAAATTGAGATTGTATCACAATATTCGATGTTGGAGTCATTCAATTACATAAGATTCTCAGTTTCATTTAAAAGAAAAAATAAGTTTCTGTACTGCAGAGTAGCAAAGATTAGCTTGCACAGATGAGCTGAGGGACTGGGCAAGGCTTACAGGCCAGAGAACTGAAGAGTGTCACTTTTGTTATTCAACAACTCGTGATTTTGGAATCCATCTCACAATAGAGCCAATCTCATAATGGGAAGTTGCTTTCAGTGAATGCAAAGTTTTATTTCTTTAAAAAAGTCGCAAACCCAACAACAGCATTTTCAGCAGATCTGAAGCTTTGTGTGAGTTCAGATGATATGCAGCAAATACTTTGGGAGAAAAACTGGAGACATTGCTTTGGATAAGCTGAATAATTTTTCTCAAGCATTCTAGCTCTTGCTTTGACACAGTGTTTACATTCCAAAATTGAGTTGTTATTAAAAAAGTAAATTAAACAAAGAAAGAAAACAAAACTTAGGGGATTATTTTAAAAATTTGGAAGGTACAGACATTTAGATTTGACAAATTATACACCCACTATACATACAACTCTTATTCTGGAGATCAGTTTTTTTTGAGATGAATGCTGCAGGGTAAGCTGCCCTTGAAAAATAAACTGAGGCTGGATTTTAAATGTGCTGCACTGGTTTGTGCCTTTAGTACCAGCAGAGACAAACCCAGCACTCCTGAGAACATGGTCTCTTTTCTAAAGACAGCAGAATTTTTTTTGAGGTGTGTGCAAGAATTATGGACTTCCTTTCCTTTGGCTTTCTTGTCTTGCCCCAAACTGAGATCACCTGACTGTCTCATCTTCCTAGACATAATCAGCAGGACTCAAAACTACAATCTAAGCCTTCGTTCAAAAGAAATTTTGAGGTTATATTGGATCATTTTGTGAAGTTCTAGGATGCTGACCCTGAATCTAGCTCTTTTTCTGACTGCTGCTTCTTGCTGCCTTTGGCTCTGAGCCCCTGCAAGCTTTGCCAGGGTAACACACAGCATGGGGGGCTGCAGTGGTGAGCAGGACTGTGCCCCCCTTCCTGCAGCACAGCCAGAGCTCTCTGAAAGTGGCAAGGAAGAGACCATGTCACTGTGTGGCTCTGCCAGCACCACTGTGACAAGGACTTCTTCTCTTTTTGTCACAATTTTGTAGAATGGAAACTCTTTAAGGTAGGGATGGTCAATTTGCTTTCTGTACAGTGTCCAGTATGAGCTGAGGACTTCAGACCTTATAGGTATCAACTGATGCCATAATCTGTGTTAAGGAGGTAAGTGCTACATTTCCAGTGCCAACACTGGTCCATGTTGCTTTAACAGTTGCTCCAGACTTTCTGGAAACATCTGAGCCTACAGAAAATGATCCATATATTAAAGCTATTTGGAGAAGGACACCAATCCTTTATCTGCGTTATTTCATGTGACGCTCAGCCTCTGAGATTCCTTAAATAAACAAAAATCTGGAGAGGAAGCAGCCTCTTGACGGTTTTGGGGAGGAAATAGCACCCAGCTTTCCTTGAATAAAAGCAAGCAACAGTCCCGAGGAGATGTCTGAGGATCTGGTCCCACATCTGGAATTCTGCCTGAGAAACCACACGGTCTGGATTTATGCAGCTCTCACAGGGTCCAGGGTTCCTGAAAAATAGGGACCTTTCAGTGGAGCTGAGCAAGAAGTCTTTATTCCCAACTCTAGGAGCAGAACTGGCATTTGATAAGTGGTTGAGTGGTTTTAAACAATGAAAAATTAAAACAATCATTCAATTAAATGTGAGCAGATGCCCTGAAGTGAACTGGTGTGGCCAGATTTACAGTCTTATTGATGATAACACATGGAAGTATTTGATCATTCTTATTTCATGGCTCTCTTGTTTAGTATTATCCTTTTTTATAGATGAGGTGGTTTAAAAACCTGAGCTAAATTTTTGCAGCAGCAATACCTTTTCTGAAAAAAAAAAAAAAAAAGTCAAATCTCCAGGAAGAGCTCAGTTAGAGTATGCTGAGCCAGAGAAGAGGGTCTTACTCAATTATATTTAGAACAAATTTTTATAAGATATTTAGATATCTATAGACGAGATTAACAACTTGGATTTTCAGAATCCCTTAGGAAACAGTCCCTTTGAATACTGTTTGAAAAACATGTGATTATTTCATGTGGAGATAAATATCCCTATATTAGGGCAGCCCTGGCCCATTTCCTCCCCTGACGGCTGGAGCTGCTTGGCACCTGCAGGGGCTAGCATTGTGTGAAAGCAAGATCTAAACCACTTTTAAAGAAAATATGCCCCCTTTTTAAATATAAATATTTTATTTGTCCTATTCTTTTGTAAAAACTAAAAGCTTCCCCTTTAGCAGAAGTGGTGGGGAAAGCTTCCCCTTTAGTGGTGGGGAGAGCCCCAGCTTGGGGATCCTTCATGTTATTGCATTCAGAAAATGGAAAGTATTCCTGTACACTGGATCCTAGCATAACAACACCTTGCTGCCTAATCCTCAGGTATAGGGAACTGCCCTGTGAAGCCAAAACAACTTCAACATCCTCATTTTTGTTTAATTTCCATGAGCTCTGTGGCAGACCTGTTTCCTTCCTCCCTCCAGGCTGGCTGACAGCAGCAGAGCTGTGATGTGGAGCGGGTCCTGTCCCCCCTGAGCCATCCCTGGAGCACTGCAGCCCTGAACCACAGCAGGAGATGAGCTCAGGACATCCCCACCAGCCTCTCTGCCAGGTGCAGAGCTCCCTGTGCCCCAGCTCCTGTCCGTGTCCTGCAAATGCTCAAGTCAAGCTCAGCACACAAGGTGCCTCAGGAACACTGGAGGACCACAGGGAAGCAGACCAACCTCTTCCCTGCCACAGCTGGACACTAATGAGGTGACATGTCTTAAGAGCAAGGCTGGGTTTGTCCTTTTGCTTACCTCTGGTCCACTGTGTCATTGTCAGGAGCATTTCCTCGTCATTTCTGTATATATGGACTGGTCTTGCTGAATTTGTGATAAATCAGGCAGTAAAGTCACCCCACTGCAAATTAAGAAGGTGGTGCAAGTACTGAAAAGCAAGAAGAGTGCAAATAATTACTTCCTTGGAAAGGTGAAATGTGGTTTACCTCATTACAGTAAACTAATTAAAGCTGGGCTCAAATCCTGTCCTTTGGGCTACACATTAGTACCAGGTGATAATATGGCTAAGTACACATAAGTCAATGGGAAATAGAAGTCCCTATTTGTATTAATCTAGCAGAATGAGCTTTGTGCCTTCCTTTGGGTTTCTAAGGCTGAGTGTTAACAACTCGTGTGAAAACGATGCTCTAATGCTTCTATCTGACCTTTCAGAGTGGCACATGGCAGCATGCACTTGAGAAGGAAACACATGGTTCTGGATGAGCAGTGAATTTTCTGGAGGCAGAGCCTGTACTGGCAGCTAAGGACCTGTTCAGGCCTGACCTCTCTCTAAGCTACCTCACACCCCAAAATACTTCTCTCTCAGTTCAGGATGTCCTCAGGAGGTTCACATTTTCCTTCACCATCAAGGTGAGGTGATGACTGTAGAGGTCCTGGTTGAAGCTGGGTGGGTTGCCCAATCTCTTCCTTGTTTTTCTGCCTTCTTTTCCCAAATCCAACACTAATAATACTTTAGAGATACTTCAACAGGCTCCCTGCAGAAGTTGTCCTGGTATTTTTGGGCAGTAATTGGGTGTATTCAGTATGCCTCTTCCTTTCTTGTGTCTTGATTTCAGTGGATTTTGCCTTGAACTGGCCTCTAATTATTTGTCTGTCCATACTGCAGCATTTGTGGCTTTGCATCCCAAAGGGATTTTCTAATTGGGAATGCAATTGCTCATCATTCACCAGAAATACACTGGAAATAACTGACCTGTCAGCAAGTGTAGGAAAACAAAGGAGATGAAGAATGCCCACAAAGTCAGACAGCAGGTTGCATTTTTGAGAATTGCAGGGAGCATGAAACTCAGTTCTAGTTTGGGCAGAAAGAGCTGCGTGAGCAGCCCTTACCTGTGCAGAAGTGTCATTTTAAAGGCACTGCTGATGTTGCTGACTTCTTAGCCATGCACTTCTGCTTAGGAACTGCACATTAAAATGCCAAAAATTCTGTGTTAAACTGAAAGAGGAGAAACAGAGATGATAACTTCAAAGTGGGAGGCATCAGTGCCTTAGGCATCCATTTGAGAATCCCATGAGAAGGGCCTTATGTGAAACCCCAGTCACCTAGGGCCAGCTGAACAAACCAGCAGCCACTTCTCACACTTCAGCTGGATTCTTAGCAGATGGAAAATCCACCTTCTCATCAGGCTGTAAAACATTTGCAGGATGAGTCCATGGCAGCTGTGGTGGTGTTCCTGGTGTGGTGTGAGCTGGGATTCTGAGAAACTCATTTTGGTGGTGGCAGACCCTGAGCAGCCCCGATCCAGGCCAAGCCAGCAGAAGATCAGCCTAGGAAAAGGAGAAGCAAAGTGTGGGTGCAATGAGGCTGGCTGCTGAAGACCTTTAGGAGGAGTTGCTTAGGCTTTGTGCCTATTCTCTGAGGGCTAATGAGTTATAGCAGAACTGGAAATCCCTTGCTCTCTTCCTTAGATGTCCCGAGAAATCTGTTCTACATTGGGGATTACTTGGTTACTGTTTGTCAAGGAAACACATTAAATATCATAGATGAGCTGAAGAATGTCATGCTGAGTGTCTGTATTTGGGGACTATGGGGCAACAGCCTTAACCTCACTTGGGATCTCTGAAACACTCCTGTAAAGCAAAATGAATAAGTCAGCTTGAAGTGTGGAGTCTGAAATTAACTGTTTTGATTTGGTTTTGAACTCTTAAATCCTTTGAGAACATTGATCAGAATCTTTATTTTGACAGAGCTTTATTCAGTATAAAACTGTTGAACAAATTCAAGTAGGAGTTTTTTATTTATTTAAAGAATTCCTTTCAGAGATGCCTGAAGTGAAGGAATACCTATGATCTCTGCTAAGTGGTACACAATGATGTTCTTAATATGATCAAAAGATTATGTGCTATTTTCTCAAAGGCTTTTAACATGAAGGACTATATATTGAAGAAGAAAAGTCTGTGGACCTTGTTCAATGAAAAAGTAACATCTGTAAAGTGGAAAGTGTGCCTTCCCCACTGCAAAAGGTTAATTGTCAAAAGGGGTGGTAGTTATGAATTGCATCTTGGTAAATTGGAAACATCTGAAAATACTGTGTGAGGAGTTGGGTAGTAAAAAACCTCCAAATGGCAGACAGGGAAATTAAAGGTGAGGAGAAGGTGAGTGGCACACAGTGCACAAAGTCTAAACCAACGCTTTTCTTTGATTAGAAATACGCCAGCTAAACAGAATTTTTAAAAAATCTCTTGTCTGAGTCAGAATCTGAAAAAGGTTACAAGAAGAAATCTTTTCAAAATGTTTATGAACTACAGGGGAATGTAAATCCCACTTGAGTTTTACAAGCCCAGAGACACTGCTTTGGACTAATATTTTTGTGAGTCTCTTTGTACATATTTAAATAGTGTCCCATCATTTTTTCCCCTTTTTTGGAATGGTAGTGCAGATTCTTTGCTCAGCAGAAGAGATTTTAAATAATCTTTCAATGAATAAGAAGCTATAAAATCTGTTGGTTGCCACAAAGTTTTTGGTTACTAAAAATTAATCCACATGGGAATACATTATCTGCCTTACACATGTGGAAATTTTGCAGAAATATGGGTGAACAGAGTTTTTTAGATCAAATTTGACCATGCTGAAGATCAGTTGGTGTCTGTAAGTGGTGGCAGCTGTTCTGAAAAAGTTATCATATGAATAAAAGAAACACTACCCAGAAGGGAACACTGTGGATACTTGTGAGGAGTCAGAAGACAGCCTAAGTCCCAAACTGTTCCCATCTTTATGATGCATTGCATATAATTAAGAGGAATGATGAAGAGACTGAAGGCAGAGCCCTCTTGAGCAGAATGTAAGGTGAAATGGCCTCTGTGTACTTATTGAATCTAATAATTTACATCTCATTGAATCCAATCAAGTTAGCAGTTTATCACATTAAGATTGCATTAAGTTGGTTGTCTCCAGTGAGGCTGAATTATTGCTGGAGGGAATCCTACAGCTCTGTGCTCAGGGCTCTTATATTCCCCAAGTAAAAGGTCCAGCTTTGGCTGGGACATGCAGCAAGAAATAAAAATCCCTTGCAGGGGCTGCCTTGCCTGAGGTAGTTCCATGTTGTGTGTGCTGGTGGTGGGAGACAGCTGTGGGCCAGCAAAAGGAGACAGCTCCACACTCAGATCTTGCTTATACCCAGTCACTGAAATCAGCAGGTAGGTTTTGAATTTTCCTTCTTGCAGCTCAGGGCTGATCAAGTCCTTTAAATGTGGCTTTGTGACAGGAGGCAGCTGTTAGCCAGGTGTGTTGGTGGATGACAGAGGGTGTACAATCCTGCTTTACCCTCACCTACTGAGACGATGGAGACGATGTGCTTCTTACTGGAATATTTGGAAATTCAGAACTTCAAGTTAATTAAGCATGATCAGAAAGAAGAAACCAAAGTGTCCAGTTTCAGTTGTTTCAGTGACAGCCCACACGCTGCAGAAATAGAGAGCAAGAGTAAGAGACAGGGTTAATCTTGATGCTGAGAAACAGAAGTTAGAACATGAGATATTTTCTGTAGCCCAGTTACAATATCCCAGATTGTACTAAAAATACCAAGTATTTTTGTAACTAACTCTTGCTTATGAGGCAAAAACAAATAACTGTGCTTTTTTCTTTTATCTGTAAGTACCCAGCTTGTTAATTGGAATGAACTTGAAGAGAGCAGAGCTCTGTGGAGACTACTTGAATGTCATAGAGATTTTTACAGAGAGTTTTGCCTCTATGGTGGAACTCTGTGGGGCAGAGTCCTGGGGGGAGATTACAGTCCTGGGGGAAGATTACTGCAATTCCTTTCAGAGGGTCACAGGAACATTTCCCTGCCTGTGGGAAACAGCCCCCATGGGGCAGGTGGAGCCTGGCTGCGCAGGGTGGGTGCAGCTGAGATTCAGAGCAGCTCAAAAGCCTTCTGACCTCCTGGGTTCTTTGTCTTGAGCAGGGATGGTTCCTCCTGCAGTCCACAGAGTGCCCCCTCAGTGACCCACTGGTGCTGCCTGGCCTGTTCCCTGCAGGGATGGGCATTGCTGCTCCCAGCCCTCTCAGGGAGTGGAGCTCTCATGCAGGGTGTGCTTCACTGCCCTTCTCCCACACCCTGTCCTGCCTTACTGAGGGAGAAGTGCATTGGGGGGAATTCCTGCTGACCCAAAACCTGAACATTTCAGCCAGAAGATAAAAACACAAAGGAAGAGGAGAAAGGGAGTTACTCTGTGCTGCTTACAGGTGTGAAGACAAATGTTTTCATTGGAAGTGGACTTTTAAATAGCATTTTCTTCCGGATTGCAGATGCTGATTGCACAATGTCACAGTGCCTATTGGTCTGATTCTCCATTCCTTCCCTGCTCTGCAGCTTTCCCGCTTTGCAGCCTGCTCACATTCTGCTGAAGAGTGTGCAGAGAAGGAGTTTTAATATATATTTTTTAACAGCTTGTGCGCAATTGATCTAAGATTACCAGTATCCTGCAAATTGGTTGTCATTATTTAAACATCAGATAGAGAATTTTTGCCCTAGAGCCTGGGCCAAATAAATAGAGCTTTGCTGGAAATGGTTTTATAATAATAATTTGAACACGAGCTGAGGAGAGGGGAAGGCCTTCTTTCATCACAGTTTGCCCCAGTGCAGTAACATGGGAATCATCAGGAAAGGCAGCTCAATTTCTGTCAAAGGCTCCACATTATTTTTCTTGGGGCTTGCAGTAGCTGTAAACTGATTAGGTTTGTTTTGGAAGAGTCTGGATAAAGCAGAATTCCACAGAGGCTAGATGAAAATCGAGGTATTCCTAAATTATAATTCTGGGATTACTGGAAAGGCATTTAAATATGTACCGAATTTTCAGAAAGTAACGTAGGTTTTTAGTAAGTAGCTATTTATTTCTGCATCTATTGAGAGTCAGTGGAGTTGCTTTTCAATAGTGTCCCAGTGTTCATGTCCACATTTAGCCCAGGGGCAGTAATTAGGCAGGTGCTGTACCTGACCTCATTTGCCAGAGCCCTCTGGACAACAGGGCTGCCTTTCAGGTCCTGCAATCCTTAAATTAGCTGTGTTTTTTCCTCAGCTGACACCTTACTTGTAATCAAGGAACACTTTTAGTCCTTGCAAAGACCTTTCAGCTTTTCGGAAGGGCTCACACCTATTTTAGTTCAGCCAGACCTTGGTGCAGAGCTGGGGCTGCAGGGACATGCACAGAGTGAAGCTTGACTGGTTTAGCAAAGGTGACTTTGAGCTACCACTGTGCTCCAGTAATTGTGAGATTGGTGAGCTCCAAAGGAAAACTGCAAAGGAAACTAGATTATATCTAGGCATGATCTCTTTTCTTTGCCATCATTTACATGTTTCTGAGACAGGAGCACCATTAACACTTCCAGCTGATTTTATATAAAGTCTCCTCAAGTCACTGTGTTAGTCCTGCTATTTTTAAGTCTGACTTTTACCATTACAAAAGAGATTAAATACACTAATGAATGGAGTCACTATGTTTAAGATTCGGCCAATGAGCAGCTGAGCAGAAAAGACTTTAAGTCAACTCATCCCATAGGTAAAGATGTTCTTTGCTGCTTTTGCTCTGTCTCTGGGTTTATACAGCAGTGGACACAATCAATTTAGAGACTATATTCCAAATAATCTATGTGTTATTCACAGTGAAATAACACAAAATATTCAGAAGTGTTATTTCAGTGATTTCTCCTGGTGAACAGTTTAAAACAGCTGTTGTGTTTTGAAAACATGGAAAATCTGATTTCCAAGGCTGGAAAAACACTTTATTTTTTAAAATTGGGCATGTTTATTAAACTCCTGAAAGTCAATAGAAACAACAAAAAGCCAATAGAGTTCACGAAAGAAATAACAAGGTTTCTGTCCTTATAAAATTCCCTTTGCCTGGGGTGGCATTTGCTATTCCTCCCTGTGGGGAGGTGGCTGGTCCCTGGAACAGGGCAAGGTAGGCTGTCAGTGGCAGGACTCACAGGTATCCATCAGGACAGAATAACCCTAAGAAACCTCTCAGGAGCTGTGAGCAGCTGCTCACCCTCAAAGCCAGGAATTTGCAGATGAGCTTGTGCAAGCAGCACCTTCCAGGAGAGGCCGTGAGCCCACCCTGTGTCCAAGCAAGTCCTGAGCCTGGGCTTTCCAGGGGGTTTTCAGCAGTGGAGGAGCTGCTTTGATTCTGCTCCCAGACAAATATCTGGGGTTTCAAAGGGAGCAGAGCGAGGCTGGTGTGTTCCCTGGCCAGGTGGTGTGGAGGAGCAAGAACTGGAATTATATTTTATGCAAGAAGGCTCTGTGATCCTGCTGAAGCACTTGGCCTTAGGGAAAGATTATCAAGGAGAACTCCCACTTATTTTTTTAACATGCAGGAGAGAGAACAGTTTGTTTCTTATTTACTCCATTCTACTTGGCTTTTAGTTTTTTTTTCTAGCTGTCAGTGCCTACCACAAGCTTGGCAAATGACCCAGAGAAGAAAACACATGGAGTGACTCTCTGGTAGTAATGGAAATGGCAGTGGGAAGGCTTGAACAACCGGCCAGCCAGGTTATGTTATGGAAACAAGGACTGCTGTAAAGCAGGGGAAGGGCTCTCTTACTTCTCTGCAGAGTAAAATAAATAACAAGGGGGGAGCCCATCTTCTGTTAGGCATATAAAGAAGACATCATAAACCATTTAGGTTATGAGAAGCAAGGGAAGAGATGCATTTAAAGACATGCATCTAGGTTAGAGCTGTAGAAGATGAATAGATTCCTTGGAAATAGCTGGCACTTGGTTAAAGCATCCTTCAACATAGAGCCCAGCTGTGACCCTGTTTCTCTGTAGGGCTATTCTCAGTGCCAGGTGCCTGACCCTGACGAGAGCAGTGGTTGCTGGGCTGCCAGTCAGAGATGCTGGGCGAGCCCCAGTTGTTAGGAGAATGCATGTCTTTATTCCTTTTCAATTAATGTCACCATAAATCTGCTGTGGGACTCCAGTGATAAAGAAAACTGACGTGCACCACTCCAGCGCAATAAATCTTGGGGCTCTGGCTGTGGGGATGCCAAATCCACTCATCAGCTTGTTATTCTTGAGCTCATCAATTGTGTCGCAGTTGTTGCTGCCTCTGAACACCACTGTTTGTGCAGGGACAAAGCTCTGCTCAGGCAACTGAAAACCTGAAGTGAGAAGCTCAAGTTTTGCTTTTCTACAAATTCTCAGTTTTTGATAAAGGAACCTGTCCCCATAATAATTTTAAGAGCCTATAGCTCACTTTTCTGCCCTGTTTCAATACTGACAATTTTAGATTTTGGTTTTTAACTCATGCTTGTGTATCTGTATGCACAGTGCATGCATGTGTGGAGAACTCTATGGATGCAACCAGACAACTTCACAGCCAAAATGGTTCTGCACCATTCCTGGTTCTGGAGTGAATCCAGGCAGAACAGACCTTGGTCTCTCTGCTCTCTGTGTATTTCTGTAGGACGTTGTAGGAAGGATTTGTTCACGGCTGGGGCTCCTGGGTGTGTCCAGGTTCAGGTAAGAACATTTTCAATTAACCCTCTCACAGAGAAGGTAGTTCTGGGTGATGAAATCTCTCAGCCTTGGGTTCAAAGAGGTCCTCTGCTGTGAAGCTTTCTGACACTAGAGAAGTTGAACATTACCTTTCTTCAAATAAATCACATTATTTTTCTCAAGACCTCAGTATCTTATCCAACTGGTGCCAGCTATAATCCAGCACATCAGGCTGGCTGACTGAAGTATTTGCAAAAGCCATACAGTTCCTAGTGATGGACCATTTGGGGTTTGTCCTCATCACAAGCTTTTTTACCATTATTCTCAAAGTAGAACCCTGTCACAAATAATGTATGTAGTGTCTGGCATGAAATAGCTAATGGCCTGCTGGCAGGATGGTTATTTTGCTACCTACAGTACTTCTTACTTGAATATTCTAGTGAGATGGGAACTGTGTAATGCTAACTGGGGTAATGATGGGCTACCTGCACAAGCCTATATATATGTCCCAGAAAACTGCTCCCTTTGGTACTCATTTATTCTTCAAGTAGCTTATATTACACAGGCAATAGTTAAACCACAATTTTATATTAGAAAATATGGGTGACATGCAAAAAAACCCACTCCAAAACAAATGAATAACATTGTACATAAATCATATTAGCCTATTTTTTTTCAGAACCACCTTTATTTCTTGAAGAGAAGGTGAGGGACTGTGAGAGTTGAAATTTCTTTTCTGAACAATCCTTATAATCATTTATGTCACACCATGACAGCAGTCCCACTATGGGATCCTGTCTTTATGGTGGCTGTATTGTGGCATGAAAGATGATGTTCACCACAGGAGAGCCATGACAATGTATTGCAGTACCTGGAGAGCTTGGGAAGTGACTTGGGTTTGGGGAAGCTTGTGAAAATGGTGTGGCAGGGAAAAAATCAGGGAAAATTATTTTAAGAGTGGATTTTTTTGCATCTCTTTACTGGCTATTTAGATTTTTTGAAAATAAGTTAATTGCTCAGAATTTCAACCAACTCCAAGGCTGAGCAAGCAACTCTGAAATGTTTGGTATTTGTCCTTACAATTTGTCCTTACAGTGTTGGCTCTGCACCTTTTCCTCCCTTACTTCCTCATTATCTGCAATGGTGAAAACCCCCTGTAGATTCTTTCTTAAAACTTGGGAAAATGTGAGCAGGTGCAGGAAAAGCGTTTTGTTGAAATCACCCATTGCTATTTCTACATGAGTATCATTAGGTTTCAGAAAACATTTCTATGTGCAAAAGGGAGAGGCTAAGAGATTTTTGAGCAAGGGTATATAATTGCAGCACAATCATATGTTTATGTGCCTGCATTATTTTTCACATTCTTTGATTTTTTTGTGTTGATGAGACAACAACCAAACCACTGAATAGCAAGTTGTTGGGGCTAGTTATGCCTTACTTCTATCAGGGAGTAATGTTTCTTTTTTCCATCTATATATCCAAAGTAAATTTGATTGAACAATTCATAAAATAGATTAGCACATGGGATTGGATCTACTGAAGCTCATGATGCACAAGCAATGCAGGATCAGGATCATAAACTTTGTGACATTTTCTGTTGCTTTCCGCATGCATTTAGCCCACTTAACTTGGAATCCACATTAAAAGCTAAATGCTTCAGAAGCCACCATCACTGTGTAATGTGTCAGAAGACTGGGGCTGTTAACGTTCTTGCTGTATTAAGATAAAATTGAACAAACACAGAATTTTCCAATTTTTGTTTAATTACCCGAGTCACTTTTTAATAAATTAGGAAGTTGTTTCACTTCTTGTAAACAAGTCTATTTGTATGAAGTTCCATTCAACTCAATTCTTGCTTGAATTTTGGGTGTCACTTTAGATCACTGTCAAGATGATGAAATTCAAAAACAGTATCCTGAAGGATTTCATTTGCTTTTAAGAACCCTGAAAATGCAAGTGGTTCAATTCAGACCTGCCAGCTAAGACAAAGTTGTTATAGTTTCTGGAAATGTGAGAGACACCACTAATAAGAATTATCCATCCCCACCCATGGAGGTGGGTTTAGCTCTTTGGGAATTCCCTGAAAATGCTCTTTGTTTTAGATGCTTGGTGGACAGGAGAGGGACAGAAAGAGCAGACACTATTTCAGACACATTTTATTTCCAGTCTTATTTTTTCTTTTCGGTTGCTATTTATTCTCAGCTATTACAATAATTCCGTACTTAATAAGCACCTAGATAACCAAACACAGACAGAAACAGAGATAAATAAAATATTGATGTTATCTGGACATGCTGTGCTCCTGCAGCAATAAAGTAAACTATTTATACTGCTTTGAATAGCAGTGTAAATTATAGATCAGATAATTATACCATGTGATTGTGGAAAATAATAGGATGAAACTGAACCAAAACAAACCAGATGTGTAAGGGAGCAGCCTTATGCTCTGCAGTGGCTTTGCAAGGATTAGTTTTGAATTAGAGAAAAAGGTTCAGATTTTGTTGATTCCAGCTATACAAATAATACTTGTATTATTTGTACAATGGCTGCATCTAATGATAGCCAGTGATGAGAGCCTGTGCTTCAAATGCTACACAGAATAACCGATTTGAAGAGGGATTTTGGTCCAGGAATTTTAAATCAACATCCTCCAGATTTCTAGCAAATTTACAAAAGACATACTAGTTTTATGTTTGAGATGTAAAGATTTGACTAACAATTCTTCATCAATTTTCTTTTTAACATTGATATGATATTCTAAAAGAATTAATTGTGTTTTGGCAATATTTTAATGAAAACTGTATTGTATTTGGTTGAGCTATTGGCAGGTTTTAAATGAAGGCAAATTTCAGAGCCTTGCCAAAGTAGCACATTACTGATTTTTCCTTCTTGTCCTTAAATGACCAACTCCCTAAAATGCCTGAGAGAAAAGACAAGAGATACAGCATGCCATGAAAATCTGACAGAAAAAGGGGGAAGGCATTCCCCATAGGTGAAGTGTTTTCACTGGTCATTCCTTATCCCTGAATATTCTCTTACACCAAAGCCGCTCCAGTAAAGAGCGAAGTCAGTGTGCTCTGGCGGTTCCTGGAAACTGAATCCTTCTCCAGTCTTTGCTGGGTCAGAGCTGAGCTGTGCCAGAGGAAGGGCCAGCTCTCTGCTGCCCCGTCCCAAACCATCAGAGTTCATTGTGGTGGGGTGGCTGTTACCTGCAGATGGGAGGCTCCAGCACCTCTCAGCTTCTCCGATCCAACACGCTTGTACTTCACGCTTACAACAGCATTTGGCAACTGGTAACAATGACCTTGTCTGCAAGATGCCAAGGGACAGACAAGCCTGGAAGAATGAAACTCTTTGAAGTGGTAACCCAGACTCTCATTAAACACCCTGGCTGGGCTTTCATCCCTCCTCTGGATCTCTGTCTGCAACTGCTCATCTGTTTGCGTTTCTTCCAGATGCGCTATTTCATTATGATGCCTCTTGGCTTAGATAGAAGAGCAATAATAAGTTTTATTGTTTAATCATTGATGAGGTTAGGCTAAATTAGACATGAATTTGGTTATGCAATTCTAAATATAATATTTTGAGATGGACTGGGGAAGAGAACTCGTCCCAAGCTCGGGCAGAGGAGGCTGGAGCCAGGTCTGCCAGGCTGCAGGGGACACCTCTCCTCCTCCAGAGCTACCAGAAATGGGGAGGTCATGGGGAGGGATGAGAAGAGCTCTGCACTGCTCCCACATCCCCCAGCCCTCTGCCAGGGGAGGAGGGAGAAGCAGGAAGTTCTCACTGGTTCTTCCAGTGCTGCCTTCATACTTTTCTCCATTCTCCCTGTCAGCAGAAACAGAAATCTCTGGGGCTTTGTCCCCTCCTGGCTGTGTCCTTTCCACAGCCTCACTGCAGAGGATGCTGGTGCTGGGCTGGGGGTTGGACTATGATAACATGAAATGTCCCGTGCCTGGGACAGCAGGAAAGGAAGAGAGGATTCGGAAAGACTCATTTCCAAACCCTTCCACAACTTACCTCAAAAATCCCACTCACTCCTCCCATCCTTCCTCTCCCAACAGCTCCCCAAATCTCCTGGTGTCTCTCCTCTGCCTCTCTTGTCACCATCACTTGTTTGCCTTGCTTATCCCCACTGCCGTATCCTGACTTCTATGCATACAGGCTTTGAAAACCATGGATCTCCCAGAGAGACACCTCACCCCACCCACTCCCTGCCCTTCTCTCCATGGCACCAACACAGAGCTGCATTTTTCTTTTGTTGCTGAGACGTTTTGGAGATGGCTCCAATCATGATGGAGGTGGCTCCAATCATTACAGGTGAGTGCTGTGGTGATGAGAGACTGTCAGGAAAGGAGTCCAGAACAAACTGTGTTTGTGTCTGTGCTCTGGAGTGACTACATGGGAGCATCACTGAAGCTGCACGTGTTTGGGTTGCAACTCACCCGAGCAAACCACTAATGCCTGGTGGGGGATGGCACCCAAGTGTGGGAACCAGTGAGTAACATGGGGGCTTTGTACATGAATCAAAAAATCTGCATACATCAGCATAACAGTGTAGGCATAGGCTTATTACTGTAAATGCTAATTTATTAATTTGATTAATAAGAGCCTCCTATACTCTGCTCCCTATTTTTATTGCCTCTTGTATATATTCATATGCTCCAGTTTGCTTTGCTATGAAAGAAAAATAATAAAAGATGAACTTGCAGGTATTATCATTGTTTCTAGCTCTCATATATTTTTGCAGAGGAAAACTGGTTATTAGGAAGCATAGCTACAGAGCAACATTATCTGCTGCAATATAAGATGCTTTTCCTATCAGTGTAGTAAATACACAGAGCAGTCACACCCCAGTTGTTCCCTGCATTAATAAACCAACACAAAGCTAAAGATCTGCTCAGCCTAAAACCCAGTGTAGACAGCCTTGCTGGTTACAGTACTACTTTTGAAATAGTTGAGGAATATGCTGGGACATTTTTCTCTGGACCCTTTTATTCAGCAGTTTCACAGCCATAATTAACTGCAGTGAGCTGGTGCATCAGCTGGTGCAGCTCAGGACAGACAGATCCTCTGAATTTGCTGCAATAATTCCTTCATTAGAGTTGCTCAGTTGTTTGTAGGAATTAATTCTTGATTTATTCTTTGGAGATCTAAGTATAAGTTAAGGATCTTCATGTACCATGAAAATACTCTGTAGCTGTAAGCTAGCACTGTTCTAATAACAGAGATTTTAATAACAGAGATTTCATAGGTATGTTTGTGTGCCTATGTCTTGATTTATTTACCTTTTTCATTGGATGGGTGGTGTAAGTTGGATGCTAAATATTATTTCAGGAGATCAGGAGGGAAATTGTGTCATCAAATGTTAAAGGGAATGGGTAAACCAGCCTGAAAATATAAATCCATTCTTCTAAAACCTGCTAGGAATGGAGTCTAATTTCAGGCAGAAAACCTATCTAGATGGAAAACCCCAGTGTGCAATGAAGTGAACTGTGATGATTTGGTGGATTAAGGTAGCACCAGGGATCAAATTCAAGATCACTTTGTGCCATTCAACAAAGATGTCTGTGTTTTTTGGAGGTACCTATATCTCTATTTTGAGGCATAGCTGTATATACAGTATTGACAGAGTGAGAATCATGCATAAAGAACACCTGATAGACATAAATATAGATGATATATAGATATATAGATGGTATAGATATAGATGATGATATATAGATGATATAGATGATGATATAGATGATATGGATATATAGATATAGATATAGATATAGATATAGATATAGATATAGATATAGATATAGATATAGATATAGATATAGATATAG
>VZUI01089395.1:0-28957 GCA_013401135.1 Cettia cetti
ACTACACTACTTTTTACTACCCTTTGTGGCTTGTAATTCCTCTCTCAGTGTTGGAAGTTTTTCCCATGGACTAAAGTTGAAGCCATCATCCTTCTGGGCTCTGTGCCAGGGTCTCCAACCCCCCTGTACAGATCCCAGACCCCCCTGTACAGGTTCCAAACCCCCCTGTACAGGTCTCTGTCTGTCCAGGGTATTCAAAGCAATGCCCTGGACTCCAACAGTCTATATTACTTAATATTTAGATATTCATTGTTTGTTGGGTCACACTGCAACAAAGGACATAGAATATAAATTTTGAAGGGCCTACTCTGTGAGGACCTTAGATCATCTTATTATTTATTAATATTTCATGTTTGAAATTTCATTCAGGAATTTCTTTATATAGATTTAAAAAAACCAAAAACATTTAACAGGAAAACTTATGCAAATTCCCCAAGCGAGAGAGAAGCTGTGTTTAAGTCATGGGTTGCCAGCAGCAAAAGTCACTACAAAGATTAATGAAAACAAGATGTTATCCTAGAAGATGCTGTAGTCATTCAAAATCTCTTCAGAGAGCAAAGATCTCAATATGGCTCTATGGTAATTGCAGGCAAATGTCAACTTGGCATATTTAGCTGCAGTTAAACATCATCAGGGGAAAAAAACCCCCACAGTTCTGTATTAGGTTTTGGCAGAACATCTATTATAGCTAATTTCATACATTTCAGGAATCTCCTTTTACAGTGAATTGGCAGAGAGATTTTTTTGGTTTTTGTGTTTTCTTGGATTTCAAGAATTTGTGCTTAACAGCTTTTACCTAGGAGGGGGGAATCAGGTGAATTGATTTGCTTGTCAAATGCATGTTCTATTAACCACTCAGAGTGGTAGGAGACCTCCAATTAATCCTCTGAGAGCAGGAAGGGTTGCCCAGTTGAGATACTTAGTAAACCAATGTGCTTCTCCTAACATAAAGTTATTACAGCCATCAAAGAGGCCAATTTAAAAATAATAATTAAAAAAAAATGGAAATGTCACCCCTCAGCATTAAGCATGCTTTGCAAAGACATCAATGTGAGACCCTCCCCAGGAGTTTATAAGAAAGAGACATAAACTCTCACAAAAGAAGTCTTTAATTTCACAAAGATTTCAAGACAAGGGTGAGCTCACAAGTTTTCGTGTCTTGAATTTTTTTCTGAAAGTGTCTCTTTGAAAGGAATTTTTTCTATATTCACATGTTCACATACAGTAAAAGAAGAGGTATCTTTTGCTTTCAAATTTACTGCAATAAAAATATCAAGTATTCTTTTCAATTGTTTCAATTTCTGGTTCAACTGTACCACAGAATGCAGGAGCCCTAACATCAGAATCAGTTTCTCGTATCTGTGCTGCCATTTGAGGACTAGCTTCTGATACTATTGCATGTGCTGACTGACAGGCCTCAGATCAGGTTTCTCCAAAGTGACATGACAAGAAATTAAGAAAAGCACGTTGAGCAACAGCCATGACATATGGCCTCTGTGTTCCTCAGTATTGGGAGTACTGATCTAGTGATTAGGACACAGTTCTAGCCAGCCCAGAAAATATCAGAGTTTAAGGCCTGGGCATTTACTCCAAGACTGAAAACATCAGAAGCCACACAAGAATCGAAGTGAAGCAAAAAGAAGAGAAAATACTTCTGACTCTTCTTCCACATAAGAGCTTTAAAATGAACTGAATGAATAGAGCAGTGCTTGCTCCCAACCTCCTAAAGTATCCAACAGGGAAATAGTAGCTCACATTGGATTCTGAGATGAAAGAGTCTGATCCCACACCCTCTGTGGCCTAAGCTAGTCCTCCATTGTACTACCAGCAGCTAACCAGCAGCTATGGCCTTATACACTTCGACTACACTGAAATGTTAAGGCATGTTGAGAAACTTGATGGAAAGCAATCATTTTGGGGCATGTGAGTTAACACCTACTGAGATAAATGGGCTTGTTCTCATTTCTCAGAGCTTTGATGTGAGTCTGCAGGTATAAGGAGGGATCACTTCACTTGCATTGAGGAAAAGACTGACTTCTGCCTCACTCCTGAAAACTAAAACTAATTGTAAGGAGAGAGAGATATCGATTGCCTCAGACAATTCTGAGGACACCAGGCAGGTCTAATAAATCTTGACTGGTGAGAATTGATGACAAAATTAAAAAATATTAGCACTCTGAAACCAAATGGACTTAACTTGATCATCAGCCTCTGAAACCATGTCAACTACAGCAAGACTTATTCCATTTCATCATAACATCTAAAATATCTCTGTTTAATATTAGCTATTTACTTTTAGAACAAGCTGTTTACTTTTAGAAGAAGATCTTTATTATTATTATGGCAGAAGGTGTTCTGTTGTCAGAATTTTGCCATATATGCTCTGAATAATCAATTTTTAAATGTTTCCTAAGCATAGTCATTAATGTATTGGAGCAAGTTAAAAGATAGATAGTAAAAACCTACAAAATTTGCTAGTAGAGGAATAAAATTAGTATTTCCAGTGCCTCAGCTACTCATTTTCAAGTGTTGGATGAAAGCCAAAAATGTACAATCTGATTTTCACCCATCCTTCCTGCTACATTAACTACGTCTGCTGAAATCATGAGGACAAGGACAAGACAGAAAAAATATTTTAAAAATTACAAGAGAAATAATGTGGTAATTTTGTTATTTATAATTATGTGACATATTACTTGTCAGTAATACAAAACCATTGAATATAGTGCAAAAATATTGTCAACACTGAAATAAACTCAACAAGGCTGGTCAGAGCAAATGTGTTACGAATATATTATCTACAGCTGTCGTAAATTCCATGGATGCTACCTGATCCTAATATGTCAGCCGTTCTAAACAACTTTATGAACAAGGGAATTCTGCTCTGATAATTTTATCTACGTACACATATAAACATATACACACATATATATTTAAGAAATAGTAATAAATAAATACACATATATTGCAAAATAGATTTATGTTAAAGCACCTAGGGGCTCCAGTTATTAGTTATTACTCTGCTTCCCAGCTAGAGAACTAAGGTAGCCCTGAATAATTTCGTGATGAGTAGAAGTCTCTTTAAAAAATACTGCTGCAATCCAAATAGCATAAAGTAAGGCCCTCTTTTTCCACTTAAAAGAGTAACAGATCTTAAACCATGACCTCTGCCAGGTAATTTAGCAGAGTATCAGTTATATTAATATTTCTGTTCTATTTGTCTAAATCATCTATGCACTGAAATAATTCACAGTGCCATTGTACCAGTTTTTTCCAAACAATAATTACAGAAACTGACACAAAATACTTGATTTGTAGGTGGACTTATTCTTTAAATGGATCTTGTTAATGGGTAAGACTCTTGATTCATGAGTATAGTTTAATGCAAAACAATTTTATGCCATGGTAAATTACCATCAAAACATAAAAAATAAATGAAGCCAAGTTCTGCCTGAAATTAATCAAAACTATCTTGAAAGGTTCTTGATTTGCAATCTAAAATACAAATTGATGGAAATAAAAACTTGATATAAAACACAAAGCTGAAGGCATCTCAATATTTGATGGGTAAGTACCTATAGAATGTATTTTATAGGAAATAAAAGTTGCAGATAAAAACTAAGGATGTTTAAATATTTTATAAGAGCTCTTCAGTGGTGATTGTTCCCCTCCACAGACACCAAATTTGTTTTCTTGTACCAGTAGCTGAAAAACAGTTTGCAGCTATCAGAAGTGCCCATCAGTTTATGCCACTAGTGCTCCCATTGCATTTGTCTCCTGCAGAACTGGGGAGGTGCAGTTGTTTCTTTGCTCCTTTTCACAGCAGAAGTTTCAATCACAACTGGAAGGTGCACATTTTGAAGCAATATTAAGTATCACTACCTCCTGTCTCTGACAATAAGAGACATCTTAGTGAAGGCTGTGGAAATTCTTATATCTAAACTGCTAAAATATTTTTCTAAATTTTGACAAAATTTATTCTATAAAGGAAATTAGTATTACACAGAATATGACAGAATATTTCTGTCATATCATTTTATGGATTGTCTGAGAACTGTAATTTTCAGAAGACTTTCCTTTACATGGAAATTTTCAGGGTTAAGCCCATCACTATGTGCACCTCCAGAGACACTGGAAACTGGTAAAAAATCTAAAATCTAACCTAAAATCAAATCAAACTACATCTAAATATGTGGATCAGGAGCTGGAGAGACCAGAGCAGGCGGAGGTCTGCACCTCCTTTCTACGCTTTCTCAGTGTCTTGCTTTCTAAAAAAGAGAAACCCTAGTGAGAGGGTTGGGCAAGAGCTGAGTAATGTTTCAGCAACTTTCAAGCCTGAATAGCCAGGGAGATGCTGGTTCCTGTGGGAAGGTGGTGCCTGACTGAAGGCAGGATTGGGGCAGAGAGACCCTACACGAGGTCAGGGCTCTACTGCCCAAACCAGGCTGGAGAACCCAGGACCCCCAGCTGTAGCAGGTGCTCCAACAGCTTGCTCTCCAGCTTGAGTGTCTGGAGGCAGGGCAATTCAAAGATCTTCCCTGAACTGGAGCAGTGGGCTGATCCCTTTAACTTCGGGAAAATCCAACAGGACAATTTGCCAGAATGTTTTACAAATACAGATTTTCCATGTAAGAAAGATTTTTTTTTCTCTTTAAATAAATAACTATATTCCATTCTAAACAGAAACAGTAATTTTGGAAATATCAGTGTTTTCTTTGAAAAGGGCAGCAAGTTTCATCCTGTTCTACTCACAGTTGAAACAACTACCATCTCACTATAGTTTAGAAAATGTAGAAAATCAGGATTTGTCCACCTTAGAAAATAATTTTTAGTCTTTTTTCTGTCTTTTTTTTCCCAGCAGATTCCACATCTGCAAGGATAATTATTGAGTATTGTGGATCACTCAGACGCAACCATGATCAATATGATAACAAAGACCATAAGAAAATTAATTTGCCCTGATATCAGAGCAGGATTTACAGGAAATAAAACACTTGGCCATGTTTTGAACTATAAGGTTCTTACGGCTTCCTTCCAAGTGAGTGGCAGGGAAATTTTGTGCAATGAATGAGGAAGGACTTCTGTCAGAGGGAAAAAGAATCAAAGTCATAACTCATGCAGAACCCAAAGGACAATTCTATGTATCCCTTGAGTCTCTTTCATCACATAGTTAATGCTTTTCAAACGTCACATGTTTCATGTAGCTTATTCATAAGAGAACGAGACCACCTGGTTTAGACCTATCTCTACACCACTTCAGTTAGCCTGACTTGAAACCTCTGTTTTTAAGTATTGATGGTCTTTATTCCCACTGAGAAAAAGTTCAGACCTGTACTTAAACTCTACAAATGTTTACTTCTATTTCATGTGTATAAACAAATAAATAGCTTTTCTATTTTTTTCCCTGCATAACTTTAACATGAAAACCAATTTTAATATGGTATCCAGCTAATAACTACAATGCTAAGGAAGATTTTGCAATCAATTTTACATTTTGTATACAGGCACAAGCTGTGTGTAATGGAGTTCAAAGAGTCATATGAAATCAAATCCTGACTGAGGAACTAAGTGTAAAAGATCAGTCCATTATAGATTTATCACTGTCCTTGTTCTTGTTTTCAGAAAGGCATACTCAATTTTTCTCCTGATTTATTAGTAAAGTAAAAATTATATCTATCCATTTAGTGATTAATCATTTAGTGATAGCTTAGGAGCAAATGTAAAAAGTGTCTGAAACCTAGAGGGAGAAGGACGATCTCTAGGCCATGATCCTAATTGATTTTTACTACAGGCACTTTCACCTTCTGCCATAAAATTGGCTTTCAAGTAACTACTGGCACATCCAGAAAGATTAAAGTGCCTCACTGAAAAGGAAATTTCATCTTCAGATTCTTCACTTGTGGTCACTTACAGTATAAACAACCACATTAGCAGTTATGCATGACATCAAAGGACCTTTCACCTCTGAAGAGAGATCCTTAAAGCCAGTAAATACTTTTAACAAATCACTTATGCAATACTTAAATTTCAAAGGACTTTAAAAGTGCTTCTAACAAATGAGCACGTGTATTTGCAGTCTTCTGGCTAGCTGAAAGCAAACAGTATGCATGACCTTTACTTGAAAGGGAAGTTAAAGGGCTGCACAGAGTTGCTGCTCCCAGAAGATTTAAACAAGATACCGGCAGCAGGATTCCCATGGCTAATTTCATTCCATGAAGAGCCTCCATTATTTTAGTGTTAATACGTTGAAACATTAACTTTATGGATCGGAAATATGCAGGTTAAAATCGTGTTTCATCCTGATATAGCTATTGGATTTACCCCTACTTGGATTAAGGTTCACCAGCTATTGAGGGTGTAAGGGAGGCAGCTCAGAGCTCTCCTCTGCAGCTGCTGCTGTGGAGTCTGGGTGCTGCCACTGCCACCCTGCCAGCCTGGGCTGCAGCAAGCTCTTGGTGGGAGTGACTATTCCAAAGCTAACTGACAGATACTTACACGTTGAAAATTTGAAGGCTTATATCTGTATGTTTATATGTATGAATACTTCCAGTGGCTGTCTGGGTGCTTTAGCTGGAGACCACTTGATTACAACCTTCAGAAACTCTCAGGTGGAACTACTGGAAGTCTGGACTGTAAAAGTAGGCATAGGGAAAGGGTAGGATGTAGGGTATCTCTTTAAGTACAGATGCAGTTGAAAGAAATACCACACCAGCTCTTTGCTGGTTGTTTTCAGTATCAGAAAGGTTGGGAAACAGAAAGAAAAAACTTAATTGTTCAACAAGATGGATGTATATTTACAGCAGAACTACATGGTATGATCAATATTTAAAAGGTTAATAATTAAAAGATGAAATATGTTACTTTTAGACAACCACAGGTAAAAGAACCAATTGAGAAAAACACTTAGCAGTTTATGCTTATGTTACAATTTGCTATATTTACTGGTTGGCAATGTAACAACTCTTTTTGGTGCAGCAGAAAAAAAGAAAAAAGCAGATAGCTCAGTAGTGGAAGCATGAAATCTTCACATCTTGCCTCAACCACTAAGAAATAAAAGAGAGAGATTCTTCTATTTTCAGCCAATATTTACAACTGCAATCTGTCCTCATACCATACATATAGGCACATAGACACACAATCAGGTAAAACAGAATTTTATAAAACATTGATTCTAAAATTCAATATATTTCTGTAACCAGTGGTAAAACCCAGTATTGGAAAACCTTCATTGTCTCCATCTGTTGTAAAACACAGCATCAACAGATATTTAGTGAAAGGAGTTAAATCAGCAAAAACAGCTTTTCTGAAAATGTATCTGGGGATGGCAGGTAGCCATGAAAATGCCTTTTTGCAAGTGAAATGTGGCTTTCATGCACAGTGATAGTCAGTGATAACATTTCACTCGCTTTTCCAACAAAAAATGAGCACTGAAACTGCTCAGTCAGCGGACAGCATCTGAAGTATTCAGACATGTCTGTCAATCACATACCACCAGTTTAAGAAATAGAGCAAAAAGGCAAACGCTTTGCAAACATGCACTTGAGCATACAAATTACTCAGGGGATGCTTAATTATAATGCTTACAAAAATCATTTCACAAAGATTTGTTATATGAAAATGGAGGTTAAGTTAATAGACTAAATTCTCATTGTTCCAGAACAATACAATTTAAAAGCTCCAGCACTTTGCCAAAGAAAAGTCACCTTTCCAAATTCAATCTGTACTAAAAGACATCTTATAGAAGAAAGACTGTAGACTACTGAAGACAACAGGTCAGCCAGTTCGATACAACAAGCCAGATTTTACCTCCAGTGTCATCTTATCTGAATTACCCCTGAGATTAATTTAGTCTGTTGTCTATGTAGGCCAGCACTACAATGAATACATCAACCTTTTAGACCCGAAGTGTCACTTTCATGCCATACTGGCTCCCTAGCTCTGTGGCTTTCTCAAATAAAGAGTGATGGATTAAGTTTACTAGTGGTTATTTTAATCAACAGACATGTGACAGAGAATTTGTTGCACAGGATTAATTTAGTCTTTTAGCATCAAAACTGTGATACTGTAAGAAGATTTGTTTGAATATATTTGGACCAGTGTGTATAAACACATACAATGTGGTAGTACCTTGGTAGGTCTTCTGTCTGGTTACAGCAACACGGTGTTAAAAAAAATTAAAGACTTCTTAAAACACAGTGTCAAATATGAAAAGACGTAATGGTGTCTTTCCTCTTTCAACAGACAGATTCAGAAATTAACCTTTTGAGCTCTATAGACTGTCTTCAGAAAAAGTACAGGATGCTTTGAAATTAAATTGAAGGTGTTCTTCCACAATATGTCAGCCTTACCCAGAATGTTGGTATTTAGTAACATAGTTCCATCCTTTATTAAATAGTTTCTCTCATGACTGTTACTCTCATCTACAATAAGCTTAAATACATGTATATATATTAAATATAAATATAAATTTTGTCTAGCACAAAGATATTATTATATGAGCTCCATGGTGGTCATGAACACTAGGAACTAGCAAAAGGTCAAAACCTACAATGATATCTACCAAATCAAGACAAAGCGGTCTCTCTGCTGTCTGTTCAAATGGGAAGGGATACAGCCTGAATCTGTAGAGAAAAGTTTTGGGTTTTTTTAAACCTGGGGGAAACAAGTGGATTTCCTGATACTATGTCAAGATGCTCCAAGAGAAGTCTAAGATTGTTTTATGAAAATTTCAAGAGAAAAAAAACCCTGTTTATTTCTAAACTGTGTATTACTTTTTCCTTGGTCTAGTCAAAGTAAAATCAGTGCTGAAAATAAGTCTCTCAAAGTGACGCTGACACACTCTATGCAAATTCAACTCTACAATCTAGAAAAATATTAAAGTATGTTTAGACTTTGACGGAGAAGTAAGAGGGTTTTGACATGTGCTTATGCAAGTAGAGCAAGTGTGTCGCTGTTGGACATGCCATAAAGAGCTTGACTCCAAGGTAGTAGAAAGATCAGAAAGGCTTTTTTTTTTTCAATTCACCCAGCCCTTTTATAAAACGCTGAGCTAAGAAAGCATATGATCGTTCTGAAAATGAATGCCATTCTCCATTTGTTAAATAATAGAAAAAACAGCTGGGAGAGGAATTGTTATGAGAGACCCAGAAATGCTATGGTTAGAAGAAATATTATTTACATGGATTGTCCTTGAATAAGTATTCTCCCAGGAAATCTTCCCTCCCAGCTACTGACAGGCTGAAAAACTTTACACACTCAGAAAATCAAACCCACACAAGTCTGCTTATACTCTAGGGAAACTACAAGTGAAGACATTCTTAAACATATTCGTTGTTTCCTGATCCAAGAAAACTGCTGTAATGCCATCACTCCTCATTTAATCCTCTCCCTAATGTTCCATAGTCATAGTCATCATGTCAAGTCTGATTACAAGCAATACCCTATAAGAAATCATTTAGGTTTTAATGTCTACTCCAAAACTGAGAGACAAAACCTCTGGCTGCATTAGCAAGGATGTAGTTATAAAACAAAACATAGTAAATTTATTTTTAAAAATCAAAATATCATTTAAAAACAAAGTTAAAGACAGATATGATAAAATATTATTATTAAAACCATTATCAATTTATTTTCAGTAGAAAGTAAGGGTGAAGGAGTTCAGAAAGGGCCTACTTTACACAGTGGCTGAGTTTCAACAAGCATTATTCCACGTAAGTTCCTTTCCAAAAAAAACAAGTTTCAGCTGGATCTGGTGAGCACTTCTTAAAAATGTATACTTAAATATCTATTTATTGCAATAAAAATTGCATTCAATAACAATATATTTTAAATACAAGTAAAACTTAATAAACAATATTCACTTAAGTGGATTTAAAGTGAAAAAGAGGTCAAATTTGATGGTGCTGCTGTACGAGGACTGCATTGATGTACTCCACAGCACTGTCCATAGGTATATGGTTTTGAAATCATGATTATCGTGTTTCTGAGCTGACATATTTTCCACAGACCCTTTAAGCTTTTCCACACTTTACATTAAAATCTCTGTTCTAAACACCTTCATGATGCTCTCTCCAAATACATGAGGGATGTGAATGTCAAGGGTCCCCATGCCATGGAGATGTGTAAATCTGGAGGTTTGGTTATATTAGCCACAGGCTACAACAGTGCTCATCAGCCATGGGCATCGAGAACCCCACAGAGCCACTGCGTCCCAGAACAGCCCTCTCTGCTATTAATGGCTTCAATTTTTTGTTCTCTGAGACATGGGTTTGCTCAGCAATTTTAAGCATTAATTGCTTGCCTATAGTCCTCTTTGCAAATAAAAATGATCAGATTAACTACTACTGCATCTTTTACATACATGCTACTTTTTATTTGGTTTGGTTTGGGTTAGGTTTTTTTGGGCTTTTTGGCAACTAAGCATAACTTATAAGAATGTTTTATAGTGTACTGACAGAAAGCTCTATCTGTACGATCTCAGGAACAATTCGCTGTCTTAATGTCCCATTAACATTTTTGGTTTACTACCTGTCAGTCAATGAGGCTTTAATCCACTGATTATGTGCCAGGTTGATTTGGAATCAATCAGCTTCCTTAAGCAAAATACATTGTAGCACAAGGTCAATTGCTCATATATGTCCAACACTAATACATCAATATTACTTTTGTCAAGCTGAATAATCACCCAAAAAAACAACATCAAGCTAGTTTGACAGACTATAATTTTCATAAACCCTTGATGGTTGGCATTCATAACAACAACCTCTTTAGCTTGTAATTTAGCATCCAACATTAATTTTTTTTTTGTTCTTTCTTTTGTGTTTCTTTTCTGTTGTATGTATCTAAGTTGAAATTATCTTTAAGAAATACTGGTTATCACCGTACTGAATATTACTGGACCCTGCATAATAGAGCACAGCTATCATAAGTATTGCCTACTAAAAACATTTGGAAATAATTTTAAAGTTTGAAGCATTTCCTATGACTACATTGTCTTTTTTTAATCCAAGCAAAGAGCAATTATTTCTTCAAAATTTTCTTCCTCTCATGATTACTACGGTTTTTGCTGTTTTTATATAATGGTCAATACTGGTTTTTAAGGCGGTTATCATAGCAATAACTTGGGCTAATAAAAACTCATCCATGCTAAAAATGTTAGTAGGAAAGGGAACATTTATTTTAGATATTCACATCAAAGTTCAGCTGTATAGATAATTGAAAGTTACTAGATTTCCAATGATGACAATCTGACTCAAATGTCACACATCTACTGTGTCTCCATCAGTAACTCCTCAAGTAATTCTAGTACATGTGTCTCTTCTCTGATCCCAAGACACAATTAAGATATTAAACAAATAATCTTTCCCTAGGTTTGAAACAAAATTAATTCTGTTCTTTAAAAAAAAGGGAAAAAATAATAGAATTTATTAATCTCTGAAACATGAGAGGAACACTTTTAGAGGAACATGCAGCACTTGGAGACCAATCTAAACCAGATATTTCACATTATGGGGAATTTTTTGAATGAGCAAACATCCAAATATCACAGTTTAACTTATGTGAAGAAAGGCATAGAAGGGTGCTCATATTGTGTTATTTTAGTGTTATTTCTGCTTTTAGAACTCAGTGATGGATCACTGAAAAATAAATGCCAAAGATATTTTTGTTTTTCATCCAGTTTCTTCAGTCCTGAAATGTGCTTAGATTGCAAGTCTTTTGGGGTATGAATCATATTTTCAGACTTGTGTGTTCTTAGTGTCATTGTGCATAGGAAGCATGATTATTAGCAACACTTAGTATTCTTAAAATTCAAGTATCTTAATTTATCAATAGACACTAATTAACTTTGCAATTTTTTTTTAAGGTGGCAGATATCTTTAAGTACTCTTAAAGCTATTCAGTTCATAATCCTTAAAATGCTAAAGAATTTTTCATGGTGGCCATAACTATTATTATGCTATTAATAGTGCAATAATTTCTAAAAAGATTAAGATGAGACATAGTAACCTTTCTTTACAGGAATTTTGCCAAAGAGTTTTGCAAGACAGTATAGAGTACTACACTTGTGTCTTGTGTCAGTCAGGTCTGCCACAATAAGACAAGATTTATAGACTAATCACCAGGATTATCTTTCTCTTATTTTTTACTTCAAAGTTTGTTGCTGTGGCTCAGTTATCAACTTTTGAAGGAGCACTTGCAGACAGCATCCTTTGGAGTACTTTTAAAGATTAGTCACTTATTGGCATTATAAAAACAGTTTAATACCTTTGAATCCTTTGATTTACTGTCTAATTCCATAGTCCAAATAGATGCTGTTGCTGAGCAACAGCATACCTTAAGCAACAGAAAGATACCGTAAAATATAATTTTCCCCAAATCTTCTCTTATTGAAATAACCTAAGATACTTATTGAAAGCCTTATTTTTAATAGTTTTTTAGGATCCTTTTTTGTTGTTGTTTTGGGTTTTTTTTTTCAGACACCTAGCATAATGCCTGCTGTAAAACTAAGCCTAAATTTGCATACAAAATAGTATAATAAAGTCTGGACCTCTTAGCCCATTGTGATTTTTTAGGGATAATAATTTTAGCATTAACAATTTTAACTGCACACTAGAAATTACACCAAACCATGTCTCAAAAGTATTCACAGAGCTGGTGTAATGAGGTCCATTTACAGGAAAAAAATATCAGCTGTTCCTTTTTTTTCTGTTACAAGAATTACAGCAGTGCTTTATTAGACACGTGGACTTCCTTAAAAAAATTGCTTTAAAAAATTAAATTGGGAAGAACAATGAAAAGGGGAATATATGGAGTAATAAATTCCTCCAGATCACTGTTCTTCATCTGTAATGGTATGAGTGAGGTTAATGATAAGAAGCCAAGTGACAAGGTCAATAAAAGCAATCACATTGATAAGCTAAAGGAAAAATTCTCAACCTCAGCAAAATTTATTTTAAATGTTATTGGTCAACATAGTGAATATCCTAAGTTCAACAAAAAAACAAAACAAAACAAAATAACAACAACAAAAAAAAAACAACGAAAATAAAGCAAACAAAAAGCCCTATAAAAACAAACAAAAATTACCGTCCAAACAAGATCTCTGCAACTTTATCCATAAGCTGAAATAAAGCCACTGAGGTCCTTGCCTGGGTCCTAAAATTTATTGAAAAACAGACTAGCAAGAGCTGCCCTTTTCTACACAGCAGCGCGGCAAATAGGTGAATGTATGCAATTTAGAGGAATATAAATGCTTCAAAGCATATGCTAAGAAACAAAGAAAACCTTTCCACCGCCATAAAGAAAACCCAAAATCCCCAGAAAAAAACCCCAAACCTAAAAAAAAAAGGAAAAAAAAACCAAAGAAAAAAAGTCAGAAGATTTTCCACAATACTCAAGACTAAGGATTGAATCTCTTTCTATTTATCATATGATATAAACATGTAAGAATGACAAAAATTATTAATAAAATGCAGAATTGATAACTTAATATAATGGTTTCCTGACTTTTTTCTCAAAACTAAGCAATTCTTCTTATAAATCAAGTGAATTGACAAATGTAAGAAAATAATTATGTATAACCTTGTGTAAAGCAAGTATATCAATAACTATCCTTAAAAACTGACTCGATAACTTAAGGAATTTTTATTAAAAAAACATACTATCTACACTTTGTACTGATAGCGCTGCTATTTCAGAGCCATGTGGCCTGCCTTTATTATGCAAATTAAAAGAGGTTGATAATTGTAAAGAACATTAAATTCCAGATTACAATATCTTTATTGTTTTGTATTATATTAAAATAATACCATACTGCATTTTGCAGTGTTATGCATTGCCCCAAGAAACATGCCAACCACTCACTAAATTACAGATTGTAATATTGGAGGAGAGACCATAGCTTTATTAAGGACAAGATTTTGTGTAATTTACATATCAAGCTCCTTTTTATATCACAATCTAAACCTCTTGTAGGACCACTTGATGATGCCACAACCAAAAACTTAAAAGTCACACGATTCCCCTCCCAATTTTAGTTATAGTGGACATGGTGTGGTACAAGCTACTTTGATGTTTTATGGACTGGGAAGCACAAAACTAGGGGGAGGAAGATGCTGAGAGGTGGACTCTGCCTGTCAGGAAATAATTCCCACTTGAAGTAGAGTAGAGTTGATCATGCTGTGTTGGACAAACAGAAATGTTATGGAATAGAAAGAGTACACATCTAGTCACTCACCCTCACATTTCTCCTCAACTAAAATGCTAGGATAATAGTGCCTTGTGTTTTCATATATTTTTGCAACTATCAGCTTAGACGTGCAAGATGAAAGATGCACAAATGCTTGTACTTTATTCACACACCAGTAACACCTCCCACTCCAAAATGAGTGAATTTTCCACAGCTGGCATAAACAGAAAAGACATACCAGGCAGATACAGGGAAACAAAGGGTATAAAAAAGTTTTTCTGATAGCACAGCATGTTTCTGGATTCATCTGGGATTGTTTGGATTTATATTATCTTAGAGAGTCCTGTGTGTTGTCACATGTGTTTCCTGCTACAGGGAAAAATTCTCATCTGAAATCATATCAGAAATGTGACAGAATCCCATGAACATCAGCTCTGTATTTCTGCCTATGGGTTGCTTCAATTAAGTTAATTACTTTAGACCTAACCTATAATCAGATGTTAGGATTTGTCCTTTGAAAGAGAATTTATCAGGAGGAAGTGCACACCCCTTAGAGCAGATTGTGATTGCAGGGTATGTCAGATAAGAGGGTTAGCATGAGTCATTTTTTTTTTTCTTCTCTTCTTATCCCTTCATTTTGACACTGTATTAAATCCTGCTAGCAATCCCTCTGCAACATTTTCCAAATCCATTTATTCTGCTATCTTCCCAAAGAAAAAGAGGAACTTTTAACCTTGACTTTGATTTCCAAAAGCAAGCCTTTGAATATAAACCAAATCAATTTTACCTGGTGTGTCACTTTGTCCATGTTGGCAACTTGAAGACATCAACAAATCTGTTCTCTATAGTTTACCAACATCAGGCTGAGGAGGTATCACTTCTTAAGTTGGGCTTCTATATTTTCTACCTTGAAAAAATCCAGATCCAACTTCCGCTCACAGAATAACTATGAGATGAAAGTATGCCTCACAGAAACAAAAAATATTTTTATATATGTAGGGGGGGGGGTGTATAAATTGAATGCATGTATTCATTTATTTATCTATCTATTCTTACATATATATATATATATATATATATATATATATATATATATATATAAAAAAGCATTCAAAACAGACTGTAGCACTCTTCCAAAATAAATGTATTGTCTTCACACTCATTATCCAGTATGGGCAGAACATTCAGCAGCAGGTCATATGACCTCAGACAAAGCAAAATTGGATTGAGTTTCTTCCTGTTACAGCAGTAAGTCCTTCCTTCCCCTTCCTCCTGCCAGGTCCCTCTGTGTTGTAGTCAGCCCAAACCATACTGTAGTGGTTGCAAATGCCTTGTTCCCAAAATGTCATGAAAAATAAACTTCTTTACCCTCTTTGCTTCCCTCTCTGCTAAAGATTATGCTGGATCTGTTCAGGTGGATGTAGTACCTAGCCTTGTACATACATATTCCTCTATGTTCTTCTAGTGGTAATATTTGTCAAAATAGGGAGAGGGATGGGAATTGCTTTGTGGATTGCATTGTGTGACATCAGTTTATGACATGATAACATCAAGGGCAATGAGGGTCGTTTGGAGTGTATATTCAGTGTTCCACTTTCCTGGCCTTGGTTCTTTAATCTGGGGATTCATTTGTACCCAGGCTGTGCGGGGAACATGACAGGATAACTTCTCCTAGCCTTTCACTCGCTTCTCCTTCTTTAGGTCTGCTACAACAGCTTTTGACAATTTTGAATTCTCTTTGGATGTTAAAAAAACATGTCCTACTTTATGTGCTTACTCTTTCTCCTTTGTGCAGTCTACCACATGTTTAGAGTCAGGGCAGATGTTTGCAAGGACCAAACTCCAGCTCTGTGAAGAAATTATTTCCACCCTGATATGGTCCTGCCTCTCATCTGTGGAAAGACTGACCATGGATCTCCAGGAATTAAAAGAGGAAATTAAAGACTGGCTGCACAAGGGTGAATTGTTTCTTTGTTGGTGGGCCCATGACATCTCAGGTCATCAGGGAAGAGATGGAACATAAAGATGGACTCGTGCTTGAGGGGTGAACTTAACCATGGACACTACATCCCTGGTCCTATGGTGACAAGACAGAAAGAATTGAGTTGCACAGTAGTACTATGTCAAAAAAAAAAGCCTTATTATAAACCTGGGCCAGAGAGCAGGCTATTGAGTGGATA
This sequence comes from Cettia cetti, assembly GCA_013401135.1. Taxonomy (NCBI): domain Eukaryota; kingdom Metazoa; phylum Chordata; class Aves; order Passeriformes; family Sylviidae; genus Cettia; species Cettia cetti. The sequence continues at coordinate 16,369 of VZUI01089395.1, forward strand.
TATCATATTCTCTATAGTGCACCAGCCTCTGGAAAAGTTGAATAGTACAGCTTGTTCTCAACTTAATGCTTCAAACTCTTGGCTGCCAATAGTTCACTTGCTCTGAGAAGCTGTCTGTTACTTTTTCCCAGTTTGGTGTGACAGCCATGCTTTTAAAGACCTTTACCACCTTTCTGCAGAATAAAGGGTGCTGAGCTTTGTAACCTCTGCTTTTAAGAAAGCCAGTTGCTGTTTTATGAAATGAATCACTCTTTTTCCTTTCCTCTATCTGCTATATCCTTTTGAGAATGGTGACAGAAATTGTACAGTTTCAAGATGTGAAACACGATAGATATAGTGGCATAATAATTACATTTTGTTCACAATCTCTTTAGAAAATTTGACATTAGTTTTGTCTTTTTACTTGTCAAACTGAATAAATGTTTTCAGAGGATTTTCCTGGTCGCTTCAATATCCCTTTCAGGTCTGTATTTGTGTGAAGGGCTGGTGCTTTTCCCTCCTACTGTCCCATGTACATTGCTTTGCATTCTCTTTGTTTGATGATTCAAGAGAATGAGCCTTTCCTGCAGGGTTTTGCAGTCAGTATTAGTGTTTACTGCTATTAGTCAACACCACAGAATATAGCAACTTTGCTGACTTACCCATTCATGACTTTAAATCTGTTCAGTAGAGAAAATTCCTGTATATATCTTGAAATGAATTTTCTAAATACATCAGACAATATTTTTTGTTAAAGATTATACAATTCATTCAGTTTACACTTAAAATTGAAACTAAATAAATTCACATTTGAAATTAGTTGGAATTTAAAGCAAGAAGTCAGTAAACCAAAATTGTGGGAAATTTAACATCAAAAAGAATCATTAAAACTACTGTTGGACTTTTTCTATCTTTAAAAATTTGAAAAACAGGAGTGCAAGCTGATTAATTTTAGGGAGATTTTTTTTAAGTTCCATATTCTATTTCAAAGGTCAATTCTACAGCTAAAATTACTCCAGAAGTCAAATCATATATATTTGGTCTAAATTCTTTAACTACAAACACAGTTTTCCTAACATTTAACAAGGTGTGGTTGACTCCAGGGCCTGCAGATCAGAGGATAGTCATCATAAAAATTACATGGGAAAAAATTGGTTAATAACCTATACAGTAATAAAAATGCATCTAATAATGGAAATGCATCATGGATTCTTGCTATAACTTTGAAACCTGCCAAATTGTGGTGGTTGTTTTCCTGAAAAGGTCTGCATTGCCTCAACCAAGCAGATTAATGTGTTTGTGCTCTGTGACCAGGCAGAGCTGCTGAAGGGAGCAAAACCTCTTCAGTGCCAGCCCCTCCCTTTGACCCAGGACTCAGCATGTTCTCCACCTTCCCACAACTTTGACCACCTGTATTAGACATTATTTTCATATACCTTCCTTAACAGCCAATGTTAGTTTTTAATAACAAATTTGATCAATAGTGGCCTAGCTAGATATTCCATAGAAACTCATAGAAATTTACATTTAATTTTCTTCTCTACTTCTAAAAAGTTGCACACAAAAAAATGCCAGATAACCAAAATGGGATTAGGGAGAGGAATTTCACAAAATACTATGTAGTTTAAAGAATTTATGAAATAACTCAGGTGGAAAAAGAATTTCATATTTCTGTATTTTCAAGGGTAGAAAAGGAATTTAGGTATGTGATTAAAAGATTTTTGTTTTCCTCCAAAGTGCCTTCAAATTTTGTCTTGTATTTCTGGCCCTGAATATATATATATATATATATATATATATATACACATATGTACCAATAAAATAATTTTACTCTACTGCATACTGGCATTATTTGATATTCAGATATGGATATTCTAAAAGCCTAAAATAATAAGGTTTAAAAAATCACCTAATAAACAGGCAAGAAATATGTGAAAGACTCAAACATGCACACATAACCCCGACCAAAAGAAAAAATCCTCTGTAAAAAGTGTTCTCCTGAGGGCACTATCCTTTTTTTTTAATCTGTGATCCTGTCTTTTCTTTTCTCTCATTCACTACAGAGTCTATATTTATTATCTGTTGCTATCTAACTTAGATTGCAAACTCCTTAGGGCAAGGACCTTGTCTTCTTACATGTCTGTAATGCAGCATGAACACCTCCAGCACTAAATAAATAATAAGCTCTGCAAACTCCATTTAGTATCCATTTCAATTTGTGGTAAAGGCTCACCATGTTCGCAGAGTGTAAGGTTAGTTTCTTTCTTTTAACGGTTGGTGCTGGGCAAGTATAAATATTAATCCATAGTTTTCTGGCTTCGTCTGGAGCAAACTTGTTAGTTAGAGCTCCTGCTGACAGTGAGCCTAGGCAAGTCTAGTCAAATCCAAGTCTTCATGCTTAAGATTTTTCTTGCAGTCAAAATTTACTGCTCAGATTTCTTTAGTTATCCTTCTTGGTCCTTTATAGTCACCTCTTAGTAACACAGCTTCAAGTTTGAATAACCAAAACATCTTACAGAAATCTCTGATAATCTGTAAAGAATCCAGAAAGGATGGTTCAAATGAGAAAATAAAACCCATCAGGTTGGGTTGATCTGTTTTCTAGCAGGCCTTTCCCTATGGAGAGAAGAAAAAATTAAAAATCGTCTCTCCTGACCACTTATGAAATTCTTCCTTTGTTAAGCTGCAACTTTTCTGCTTCCAAGGAAATTTTTTGAAATAATAGCTAGAAAACTGCATTGAAAGCTTTACCTTACTTGGAAAATTGCCATTATGAGACATTTCTTTAGGCACATTGGTTACACCCACAGCCCACAACTGTAGGTTGGAGGATATGCTGGAATGAAGACTTAGTGAGAAGCTCTGTTTCAGCCTGCTTCCAAATCTGCATGCTGGATGAAAAGTTGGGATCTTTCCTCAATTTATATTAAAAATGAATATTTCTGAATTATTAAAATAATAAATCCAGCTTTTTTTTTTTCTCCCCTCTTTGAAACTGGAAGAAATAGACTTCCAGAAGACATGAGAAAGAAGTTAGTCTGTGTCTTTTAGCTAACTGTTGTTCATATTTTCTACATATTCAGTTTTAACCAAGAGCAGCATAGCAACAGAGTGGAAGTGGTTACTGAGCACAACAGCTTCAAGCACATTTAGGAAAATCTTTGCCTGTTAAGAACATATTAAGAACACATGGAAGAATTCCTTCCCACAGCTGAGCTGTTCTTGAAATTTTCCTCTAGCAGCTTCCACAAGTATCATCATTTCACGGCACCAAATCTATTTGCTCAAAGCCAAAGTCAGACTACTTACAAGTATTTAAGAAATGTCACAAAGAGCCCTAACAGCAACTAGGTAATGAGGTATTAATAGACTCTATAACAGAATAATTCTTTTTGCTATATGCTTATGGATTTTGAAAGGTAGGATTATATTAATAGCCTCTACTACTTAATGGGAAAAGCTAAGAGCATGCACATCTACAGAGAGTGGCAGGCTTTAATGAACACACTAGTGTCTGTCACTGCTGAGGAATGGGGAAGTAGGAGACTGTTTCAAACCCACAGATACCTTAAGGAAAGAGAGCTCAATAACTTACTGTTCTATCAATTTATTATTTTAGAAACTACTTCATAAAATGGCAAGATTAAATTACTCAGTCAGTGTTGTCAAGTTAGCTTCTGTCATGAATACATTGGGCATATAAAAGCTCTCAATCAGATGATTTTCCAGATGATTTGTCACTTGATAATGGCAGCTGTGGTCACCAGCATAGTTTTTTTTTTGTTTTCCCTTTTGCTGTAAGAACACTAAGTATTACATTGCTGCAATGAATCAAGGACAGTCAACATGTAAAAGTTGGTTGAAAAGATTGATATGGATTTGGTAATGACTTCCTATTCATTCACTTATTCCTTATGGGTTAACACACAGCAACAACCATATGGCACTCAGTGAATAGTCAATGGAGATTAACATCCTTTTTTCTGAAAACTTTTAAAATTGAAAATATTGTTTCCAGAAGCCCAACAACCATAACATAACCCGTAGTGTGAGGATGGTAGGCAAAAAGCATCATGGCAGAGATGGAGAAGTATCTTGGCAGACTCCCACCACTACTGTGGATAATCTTTATAAAAACTATTACAATCTATTAATTTGCCAAGCACCCGGCATATGGCTTCAGCAGAGCTTAGTGTATTCACAGAAGTCCAGTATCTTACAAAGAAAGGAAAAGCACAGAGCTTCTGCAGAGAAATCTTCTCACATAGTGACACTATTGCAAACCATGAATGAGTTTCTCAATGAGGCTCAACTTTAGAATGGTTCAGGCCTTGGATTTCTCTCTCTTAGTAATACATCATCAAGGAGAAAAAAATAAAGGGTACATTTCTGTCTACCTAGTTATTAATTTTTAGGCTTGTTCAGAATACATTATGGAGTTTAAAAAGCTCCAATTGAGATATAACTTCCTATTCAGATATATTAGCTAAAATCATTAAAAACTTTTCAGTTTTCCATGCAGAAAACAGAAAAGAATTGTCTTTGCTCCTTTCCAATCCTCTCTTTCTCTCCTCTAAAAAAGGAGAAAGAGTCTACTTATTCCAGTATCATAAGACCCCAAAGAATTAAACATAGAACTGGGAAATCAAAAGTGGGTTTTTCTATGAGGATTTTCAGGTCCCATGGCAGCATGAACCCCTGCCATTGCAGGACACCTTCAGAACTCCCTGGACCCTGCCTGGTGCTTGGAGCCATTTTATGGCACTCTGAAGAGACATTGACACATATCTTTGGGGAAATAAAGACAAGAATGTCTAGGTAGACAAAGATGAGGGTTTACAGATCCAATTGCCTAATATATCAAGAAAGCAACATTTGAAAAATAAATTAAACTCTCCTGCTCCTGTTTCTTGTACCAATCAGCAAAATCACGTCATATTTGTGTTTTATGTAACTGAATAACTTGGATCTGCACCAGTGTCTGTCATGTTTTCCTGATCCCTGAAAAATGGTTTCCATAGGCCATCCAGGGAATATCTGCTGTGGGTATAGGCATGAGAATGTGATGTTCTTTCTACACAACATATTTGGTCCAAATTAGTCAAGGGTCACTTTTGTTTCAGTCTTCTTCAGGAACCAATAATCCATGCAGAGGTTTTTGTGAGCAGCCTACCACTGAGGATAAAGTGGTTGCACTAAAACTCAAAGAAATCTTCTTAAAATGTGAAGTGACATATATGATATATATTTATAGTGACGCATGATTTGCTGAAATATTAAGGGGTTGAAACAAAGTAACCTGTTTTTACAAAGAAAAAAAATAGTCTGTTCTCAAATGAGGATTTTTCTAATGTTGTATTGCAATTAATAGATATGCAAAAAAATTATGAAACAATTAACTGTTAAGGCAGAAATTAAATTTATTTCCTACAATGAAAAAACTTGTAATATAAAGTTATAAATATTTTTGTACATGAAATATCAAATGTAACTATCATCTTTTCTGATATTTATCCCTTATTTATGCTGCATGAAAATTTATTTACACCCCCACAAAAACAGACATACATATATACTCAAATGCTAATTTTATTGTGCTGGATAACTTGAAGACAATGTAGTAAAATATAAGCTTGATCTATATTTAGTTTCTAAGGAGAGAAAGATCTCATTAAAAGCATTTCCCTTATGTCTTCCTTTCTCTCCTTCCAAAACCAAAATTACTTTCATATTTAGGCAGGAAGGTGCAGGTGTACAAACATCTATGCTTTGCTAGTAGCATTGATTTTTTGCCCTTAAATGTAAGTACAATGGCATAGTGCTAGATTAAGCCTGGAATGAGAGTTACGGTTTTCTTCGTCCTTACCTTACAACCAAAAACGACATCATATTGTCTCCAGTCTCCAGTTTTTTAAGACACCCACACACTCTTTTAGCTTCCTATTTATACTGCACTAACCACAGACTTCAGAGCTTTTGTTTGTTGTTTGCATGGACCAGAATGAAGCTTTGACACTCTACAGAACTTGAAAAATATTGTTTTCTTCAAGAGTAATTTTATTTCTCAGGTATAGGTTTCCTTTCTCTCAGGAATAGAAATGTGCCTGTTATGGATAAGATTAAAAATAAAAGGGAAAAAAATACTAATAGGACTTACTAGAGAACAAAATTAAATATCAATTTGAACCTTTAAAACATCTATAAATGTTGATTCTCTTTCTTTGAACTCCTTTGATATGACATGGCACATGCAAGAGCTGAAAGTGGTTTCATTTGCAAGTGTTTTTAGAATACAACAGGTTATTTATCACAGTAAAGAAACAGATGAAACACCTGAAATATTCAGACTATTCATACTGGAATATGTTAAGTGGAGCTTCTCCCCATCTAAGAGATGACAGTGTGGCATAAAGCAATAATAAAACTGGCACAATCCAAGTTTTACTGTATCAACAGCTTCAGTACTCAGAATTTCAAAATGTGGATAGCTCTAACCAAAATCAAAGCAGCCCAAATATTTCTGACTATTCACATTCAGACTGCTTATCTTGGATCTTAGCAGTAGCTTAACTTATTCTTAGGAGACTGTGACTAGCCACAGAAGCTACATTTTCAGCTAATGCATAATATATGCTACAGGAATCCAGAAAGCTATTCTGAGTATACGAAAATCCAAAAAGCACCCAACTTCCCACACAAATAGAAAAGAGCAAAGAGAGAGGATGCATGAATAATTAAAAAGAAAATGCTTGTGGGGTAAGCAGTTATATTATTTTTTATAATAAAGCTGAAATTTCTAATCATATTAAAATGATTTAAATATGTATAAAACTTGCGCATTGAATTGCCACTTCATTTCAAACTACTTCTGCTTCCCTTTTTTAGCCAAAATTGCTCTAACACATCAAGTTATGTCTATCTACACTACGTTTTTAGAAAGAAATCAATAAAATGAGAACAAAAAAGGCAAATTATCCAGCTAGCTGTATAAAGAACTACCCTATTTCAGTGATTATTTAAGATGCAGCATAGAAAATTTGGCTCATAAATGTTTTGGTGAATTATTTACATGGAGACAGATTTCTTCTCTAAGAAACTCAAGCGTTGGTAATTAAGTGCAGGGAGGAACACAGAAGCCTAGAGGAGCTAAGCACTAAAAAGTATTGAACAAAGAGTACATATTAAATAACACAGACTTAAAGTAAAACTAGAATCAAATACTTTTACTTTGAAGCCTGAGAGGCATGGCCTCATACTGAATGCTTTGGTATCCAAGTGCTTAGGCCCATAATACAAAACTCTATTGTAAGGATTCACAGTGATGACTAAAAGATTAACGTAAGAAAAAGAGATATCTGTGTGTCTGTAGGGTTTCCATAGCTAATATATTGCTTTGAAGAATCTTCCAAGAGAAATCCAGTCCATCTTCATGTGTGGCTACACACTTCTGTTGTTCCTTGATGGCTGTTGACCATGTGGGAAAATGCCTGGGACATTTGCCTGTTACCTTGAGTTAATTTTCTAGAAATAAGTATTATCTTCATGGTTCTACACTCATGACAGAGAATTTTGCAGAACCATCATCGGATAAAAATAAAAATTGAAAAATTCATTAATAGTGATTAGTTGCAATTTCAGAACAAATCCCTTTTCTCCTGAAGTGTAAAACATTCTCACAAACATCCTCCTCTGTGTTGACCAGTGCAATGACACATCAGCATAACATATGGGAAACATGACAAGCACTGGCAATTTTTTTGTGCTTGGTACTTATCTGGTTTCTCTTTTACCTGCATTTTAATACAATTATAGAACTGATTCTTATGCAGAGTAAGTACTTTCCTATTAATACAGAACCATTATCCTAGCACAGGATTTGCTACTGTACTCAGTGCAACACAAGCTTAAGGTTGACTACTATGTAGCTGTGAAAGAGATTATAAAAAGAAACTTAATAAAATAAAAAGGATTAATTATGTATTTTATCCTTCAATTAGTTCAAGAGTTTATTGCAGAGCAGGGTACTTTAGAGTTCATTTGCAGAATAGCAGAGAACCATTCTTCCATGCATTATTCCAGAGAAGTTTTTCTGAAAACCTATGAGCACAGACCCAGACCAGAGATCATATAACTTCTGACTTTTAAAATACATTCTAAAAGCTAGTATGCTTTAAAATTCCCAGATGACATGAAACTGAATTAACTTGGAGTCAAAGGAACCCCTAAAAAGCTTATTGCTTTATTAGCTGGAAGTCAAAGGTCATAAAATGAAACTAATTTTGTAAAATTAATCAAGAGGAACATTATTAGAGTACAGAGCAAGAAGTTTCCAAAATATAAACCATTGAGCTAAAAATGTGTCTCTTTTAAATTTTTAATAGTTGATATAAACTGTTTAGTGAAGTTTACAGTGGGTGAGAATTATTCTTGAGACGGAATGGTGCATTTCTCACCATCCTCCCTGAAGTGATAATTACTGTTTCAGAACAAAATGGAGAGCAGAAAAAAACACTTCAGAACAATAATTATGCTTCAGAAATAAACAGAAACGTCAGATGACAAAATACTGGGCTAGAAAGAAGAATAACAGACTTCATTTCCCAGATTTAAAATCTGTCATCTATTTATGTGACTGTAGCACATTAAGTCACTTCAATGGCTGTTTCTGTTTTATACTTTGTTTCAGATACTAATATGGGCTGTGGAAAAACTTTTATAATACACAAACATAGCTAGAAAATAAGAAAGAAAAACCAAAGATATCCCTCTACTGTATTAAATAAAAATAAAAAAAAAAAAGAAAAAAAGCCAATTTTATTAATACTGTAAAGAGCAGAAGAGGATCCTAAAAATAATTGATGTGCTACCTTCCTCTGATTTTCAAACCACTAGGAACAAAAAACATTATCTGAACTTCAGATTTTGTCACTTCAGGAACGCTTATCCAAATGAAAGAGATTTAATCTACCAGTCAAATGGAAGAGCAACTCCATCTATGATAAAAAGTTCACTCCAGTGTGGTACACTGTTTGCTGATCACTTCCCTTGGGTTTTTAAACATAAAGTTTTGAAGGTTGGTTGTTTAGGTTTGGTTTGTTTTAAGTAATAGGTACAACCTCAGTGGATAGAGTTAAAAATCAAGATATTTTACTGGCAATTTTTGCCTGTATCTTGCCTAAAATCTGGGCATATGAGACCTCTTATAGATATGTAGAATATCCCCTTTATAGAAGGAACTATTGCTTTCTCCATCCTCCTGTCCTCTGTAGATGCTGAGCATCTGTACCTGCTGTAATGTGCTGGCACATTTCCCAGGCATATGTGCTGCTTGGAGGACTTTGGAGCAGAGGTCTGTGCAGTGCATCTGCTCCCAGGAAGAAGACATCAACATCCATGTAGGAGTAATGAAGAGCCCTGAGTTGGAGAGCAGAGAGACTGAGAGGCAAATTCTGCCAAAGGAGGCATTTTCACAAATGTGTCTTTTTCATCCCATCCCACATCCTTTCTCTGTTGGCTTGTTTTGAATTTTCTGCAACCTCATATGAGTTCTCAGCTTCAGAATGGGGAAAAGTCCTATATCAGCTGCTCAGAAACTGTTGAAAAATCATCTGAAGACCTGAGTGGCTCCAACATATCAGTGTTATGGAACTATGACAAATAGTGACCTAAAATATGATAATTTAGTAGATATGTTCCAAAAATGTGCAAAATGGAAATCAGTTCCCAAGTAGGAAGTTGAAGCTAGTTTACAGGGTTGTCCTTTTTGATTATTTATGTGCTTAAACAACTTGAAAAGGCACAATCTATTCACTGAACAGTGGCTAAACACAGGGGAAAGTACTGTGCAGGGCCAGAACATTCTTGAAGTATCCAAGAGCACCTAGAGTTTTCTATCAAATTCTATCTCTAGATACAGCAGCAGAACTACCTTTTTGTCATAAGCCACCTATCTTCCCATTTTAAAAGATTTTGGAGGTAGCTTTGCCTAAAGGTTTCTCATGGGTATGCTTCGTCTTCACAATTCTTAAATATACATATTGTTTCAATCTTAACAGTTGAAGTAATTTTTTCTACCCATAGGACTTTATATCATGCAGATAGAACAGATTAATGTATTTTGCAAAAACAGGCAAGCTTTTATGTGATATGGATGTTTTGCAAGCCTCTTGCAATTTTGAAAGATTTACTGAGCAGGAGTCTCCCATTAATGAGGTATTTTAATTAGTGACTTGTACATGTGAGAAGTAGAAAAGAAGCTGAAGGAAGAAAAAAAAAGCTAAGTTCTGAGGACCTTTTCTTTTCAAATTTGTTTTCATGTTTCATCTTTCTTTGCAATAACACCAAGAGTTTCCTAACTTGGCAGTACTTGGGATAATTAATACTGATTACCACAGTGATTATTATCACCTAAGTAGTGATAAAACTGGTAGAGTAGAAATAGCTAGATACACAATTTTTCAAATACTCTCACATAAACTTTTTAAAAGTTTTACTTTACTCACCTCTAGCTGACCATGAATTGTTTTCTATTCTCAGAATCACTGAAGTGTGCAGCTAAAAGACTACTGTTGTTACAATAATGAGAAAGTTACTCTCATGAGATTAAACTCTGATTAAAGTGCTGATTTCTTGCTTTGAAACTTTACAATTATTCACTGGTGCTATGTCAGATGGCTGATAACATCATACATGCATACATACAGAGAGGGTTTATGTCCACTGCCCACTGTTAGAACCCAGTCAGGTTTTTGAGACATACACAAAGACATCATGTGCATGCAAAGCCAGGTTGAAAATGGCTTGTCTGAGTAGCTTTTCTGTGACTACAACACGCAGTAGAATATCTTTTTTGATCCTTAGCTTTTCAAATTTTTCAAGAGTAAAGACTATTTCCCATAATTATTTTTTTTCTTAATAAAAGGAGTGTTTGAATTTCCCCTACCCAAGTCTCAAGGTAAAGATTCCATCAAGATTTGGTACATTGCATTTAATACATCCTTATATTGGCATGAAGCATTTGAACATGGTATGTTAGCACAAATTAAAGGCACCCTCCAGATACTTGAAGTGCATGTCTGCAAGAAGTTACAGAGTCATGGCAGATTGGACCACACAAATCTCACTCCCCAAGGTACATTTCAGTAACTTTGAACACAGAAAGCAGCTTCTTTGAGATATAAACAGTAGTAGCAATAACATTTTGTGTATAGCTGTCGAGTTAAGGTTTGTTACAGTTATTAAGTCTTTCAGCTCCATGAAGTCCAAGGAAAATATAGTGTACCAATAACAAAGTAATTATTTGACATAATACCAGGTATGGAATCCTGGGTTCTTATTAACTCATTATAAGGCTTTGTGTACTGTGACTATATTGCATTCCTCCATTGGAGGGGTCTAATTTTCACACTGGACATCTAAAACTACAGAGGGACTCAAAATTGCAACTCTTTTTTTTCAGACCATGAGTTCTCCTACAGAATAATTTAATTAAATAATTCACTATACATTACCAGTTCAAGCTTAAGACTAGGCTTTATCTTCTGACACAATTATTTTGGCAAGTCACTACCTTTTCTGACTTTTCTAGCTGTAAAATGGAACACAAAGAACTAAGATTACTTGCAATTTTAGTCAAATGCCAAAACAAATAATTTTCTGTTATTCTTGGTTCCACAGGACAGTCACAATTTAATTGCAGGCTGATGGTCAGGATTTTTACTTTCAAATTAAATGAATTAAAGTATGCAAGGAGGAGAACAGAAGTAGGTGCTTTAGAGGATTTCCAATCATGTGCTTAAACTGTGAAAAAAAAAAAAAAGATAAAAAGACCAAAAATCTTTTTCATCTGCCTGCACGTGTATAAGATCTGGGTGGTAAGTGTTCTTGAATGCATAAATATTGTGAACAAATTTAGCAAGAACTAGACTAAAGCAGAAGTATCAAAACAGGGTGTTTTGGTTTTTTTTTTTTTTAATAATATAAACATAGATAGATCTATTATGATATTTAAGGACCTGAAAGTTTATATAACACCTAAGAGGTATCTCAATAACATAGTATATATTCTATGACATTCTTTTTTATTTTTTTCATGTGCTGGACATATTCTTTGGGGAAAGAAAGGAATTCTAACAGCAGAAGAGATAAAAGCTAAACCCTCCTCCCTTTCACCACAGGGAATCTAATGCTAATGCAATATCAAAGTTGAAATCCATCTATTGGACCTGAGGAAATAATTTTCGTGTAAAGATATGCCAGAAATAAACTTATCTCCAGAGACAATGAGAGGGAACAGTAATCAGTATGGCAATTCTGAAAGATCATATTAAAGCAGGAAAAACATAAGCAACAGAGAAGATCTTGCATTGTCAATTACTCTCGAGCACTGGGTTCATCTAACTGTCTGCTGTTAACTTGGCTTCGATTACCTGAAATCATCACTTTTCATCTCCACTGTGGTCCTCATAGCATTCAACACCTCCAGCTCCACTGAGGGAAAACCTGATGCAAAGATTACCCCATTTCCCAAGTGCAAACCAAAAAAAAAAACAAACAAAAAAAAACAAACAAAAAAAAAAAAAAAAAAAAAAAAAAAAAAAAAAAAAAAAAA